>JAKGSA010001420.1:0-64528 GCA_033558755.1 Philaethria dido
GCTAAGAGGCGGAACTCAACAACGCGCTTTGTCTTGTTACCAAACCCAGGAAATGAAAAATTCAATTTCTTGGAGTGGGAATCGAACCCACAACCTATCCCGCTTACAGTACGCAATGCCTCAATTCAGCGGAAAGTGGGGAACGGAGTGTCTTAACACTAGTTTCCCTCTGCTTACCCTGCTATATGCGGGATACAGCGTGAAGCTATGTATGTACGTATATAAATAACGTTTAAATGATCATTATATTTACATTATTTTCATTTCTTTGCTCTGGTAAGACAAAGTGCGTCGTTGAGATCGGTCACTTAACACGCAATATTGCGATTTATCAGGTGAAAATTGAGAACGGAGTGTCATGACACTAGTTTCTCTCTGACTAACCTACTATGGAAAAAAGCGTGAAGCTATATATTGAAAATAATACAGATTGAGGTATTAATACTCTATATATCCCCGTGTCGAATGAATCGTTCTTTTACGGTTCCTATGTAGCTGGTACATTGAAAATGCACTCAATCTTTTTGTAACACTTTTCAGAGCGGCGTAAACGTTTTTTCATTGAACTAATACTGGAGTAGGATGCCTTTAGCACTATGTAATATTAGTTTTATAGCCTGATTTTGCTTATTTTTGAAAATATTATCTATTGTCTATTTTTTATTGTAAAATACTCTCGTTCGTTTTTTGTAGCTTAATTTTAATAACTTTTTTAAACTTATATAATGGCGCAATGGGTCAGTGTTAGGATGTAAAGGCAATTGATTGTGGGATGGATTCATACTCACTTTGTTCCTTATCTGATAAGACCAGAGCAGCGTTAAATTCCGCCACTAAACACAAAATATTTCAATTTAGGGCGGACACTAGAAAATAGTGTCTAGATACAAGACACTTCTCTGGGACTACCCTACTATGCAGAAAAAAGCGGGAAACTGGAAAAAGTATAAATGCATAATTTTTACTCTCCAAAACTTTAGTTACATTTTTTTTCTTTTATTTAAACTTCACGCAATATCCCGCATATAGCAGGGTAGACAGAGGGAACCCGAAAACCTAGTGTTAAGACACTCCGTTCTCTTTCAACAAATCCATTCCCCACTGTCCACCAGATTGAGGCATTGTGTGTTGAGCGGCGGAACTCAACGTCGCGCTTAAATACTTTTTAAATACTTCATTTCCTGGAGTGGGAATCGAACCCACAGCCTTGTGAACCGAACGAACCCACACACTTGTGCCTCTGCGCCACGACAGGTGTTAATTTTAGTTACATAACATGTTATATGAGAAAACACTAGTTGATAAACCCGTTTGCATACTACCAGGATTTATATTTGAAAATGACAGCATTGATGTGATTGCTGTACGCTTTATCCTTACTGGAGAACTTATTATCAAGACACTAGTTTTGTTTGGTGGTAGGAGGTTCGTCCTCCGTCTGGCTCGCGACCACTATCATGTCAAAGACGAACCGCCAAATATCTTATGATGTGTTCCGGTTCGATGGCATGTAAGCCAGGTTTTCCCCTTTCCCACCCATCCTTTCCCCAAAATGTGGTGGTTCCGATAGCGGACTACTACATTATCCTCCCTTTCCATCTGTATCCTCTAGGTTGGCAATGCATCTAGTACATCTCTTGTGTTGTAGATGTTCATGGGCGAAGGTAACCACTTACCATCAGGCGGTCCTTCTGCTCGTTTGCCATCCGGTATCCATAAAAAAAAAAAAAAAAACACTACGTTCACTACTTTTCGTCCGGAATTGAGATATTACGTGTTGTATGACGGCGTTCAACACCGAATTTTATTTCACCAGAGTTGAGAATGAAAATCATTAATATAATTTGATTATAATCAATTCCACGAGTGGAAATCGAACCTATAACAAGTCGCATTTACAGTTATATCCTATCTCACTGTGCCATAATGACCCCCGTTTTTTTTAATAATTTAATGCAAAGCCAAACAAAGCCTTACAAATTTCCTTATTAAAAACAAAGAACAGCGTATTGGGATAACCATCTTAAAAATTGTCTGAGATGATTGCAAGCAGTTGGGATGCTGGGGATATGTAGATGGATGGTACAAACGAGTTTCGATTACCGCCGCTATTTCACACACGTCGTACGGAAGATAGATTGCACGGCCGCTTATCTGTGTCATTTGACGGCTCTTAAATATATTTAACATACTGTAATGTAGCTATAGTATTTTAGGCTTTTTTTTTTTTGTATTTTTGAGAAAAATAAGGTATTTTTAATGAAAATTAAAAAAAAGAAATTTTCTAATGCTTATATATTTAGAACATATGAAGTGAGTACTGCAATCAATATAAAAACATATTTATAAAAAAAGTATAAAAAAAAAAAAATCATACAAGCTTCCTAAATATGGATTAACACTCTCTTTAAAACTCTCAAAAATATTTAATAAATAGCAATTCTCTCTTTGCCAAATGGATTGTTCTCCCAATGAAAATGAATGATCTTTGATAGCAAAAATCTTCTACATTGTTAACAACGCAACAAGTTGTAACAAGTGTATGGCACTCTCGACGCAGCTGCATATAGAACGCAGCTTAGCGGCCGAGAGCTTGGAGGGCTTTCTGGGCAGAGTGCGGTTCGAGTCCCGGGCTGCGTTCAACTTTATGGCCGCTTTTCTAAATATGTTTTCGTTTCCTTTAAGTGTGATTAAACACTTCAAGTTCACCAAAAATTACAATTTCAAATTATCATTCAGTTATGTATTTTATATTGTATACGTATGTGTATATATTTTTCTTAGCTCCACCTCCTGTATCCGCAAATAGCAGGGCAGTAAGAGGGAAGAACATGATAACCTATTGTGCCAAGACTTTTGACTAGTTATATTTCTTATCTTTATTTCTTTCAATTAAAAACAACCATATGCTCCCGGTTTAGTTCCTTGCTATCATTATTAGGTGCATTACTGTATAGTATTATGATTACAGTAGACTCACCTTTATCGTTAAGTAATATGTTCAAATTACACAAAGTTTTTAAATATATTTTATATATCCGGCCACTCTCAACACGCAATGCCTCAAGTCGGAGTGGGGAATGAATGGGTTGTAAGAGTAAACGGGAGTGTCTTAACACTAGGTTCTTTGCGTTCTGCCTTTACTTGCTATATACAGGTAGATGCGCTAAATCGGAAGTTAAAAATAGTTCATATGTTGCTGTAATGTATAAAGTTTGGTGTAGGTTTGTTCAGTAGTTCTTGCTTGAAAGAGTAACATACATTCATCCATCTTTCAGAAGCCTTCGTAATAATATAATAATATTAGTAAAATTGGCCAAGAAGCTTATATTATTCCTATACATTGTCTAATAATAACTAATTGAATGCTTAAAACAAGTACCACTGAAATTCTATAGCTTTGATGTTATAGTATTAAGAAGACGGATTCGTATGTAGCGTTTAAATCCTCTTATGAATTCCATTAAGCTTATATTAGAATGCCGTTTATATATAAAAGTAATTCATATATACCAACTTACACTCTCCTTTACTTTATGCCCCTACTGCTGTTCTGATCCATAGTTTGGTATTTATAATGGTTGCCTGCAAGAAATCACTTCTAGTGATAAGGCCGCCAATGCAATACAACGCGTTTGAACTCCACAACCCAGTCGCGTTTACAGTCACACGCTTGTGCTCTTCAGCAACGACAGTTGTTATCCATAATAATAATATTAAGTTTTAATATTGAAATGATCTTAAAATCTAACATTTCACGTTAACTTAAGGAAGTTTCTTTTTATAAGTGGTGCTTCTAATTAAATATAGCAGGAATATTTTTTGAATTTTATTAAATCGTTCAAGTTTTATTCAATCAAAACGATGCAGAACGAAGTAATTTATTATTTTTAAATTGGGCTTCTGTTGAAGTCTTCAAAATTAAAAAGGATTGATTTGATTTGTTTGTCCTGTTAGTGGACTCTGAAGGATGTCTTTAGGAGGATGGATCAAGCTTATACAAGTGCATTTGTTAATTTTCTTTAGATTTCTAACACTCTTTAAATGAATTTGATGCTAAAATATTGTTTGTTGTATAATATATTCTCGTAAGGCGTGAATAGATTTCTGATAAATTGGATTTGTGGCTATGCAGTTACATACATAGCTTCACGCCGTGGATCCCTCATAGCAGGGTAAGTAGCGAACCCAGTGGCACTTAGTATTAACACTTTCACTGAATTGAGGCATTGCGTGCCGAGTGGTGGAACCTCAACGCCGCGCTTGAATGAAGTATTCCATTTCCCCTGACTGTAAACGCGCGACAGGTTGCGGGTCGATTGACAATCCAAATGAAAATATTAAATAATATTGCTTTCTTTGTTAAATATGAGTAGATTCCCTCGAATTGCTTTATTTATATAGTGTACTCGTATCGACTTTAACACTAAAAATCAGAAGCAAGCAAAACGACGTTCCGGAAAATAAAAAAAAAAAGATATTAAATAAATAAGACATTAAAGCAAAATTGAAACTTAAAAATGCTTGAAGGTCTGTTATGAATAGCATATATTTACATTACGAATACCGCATCACTATATGTGCTTGCGTTGGCTTGGAGCTGATCGAACCCAGGGACTCAAATGTAGTTACAGACAAACCCACTATACCAAAAAGTAAGTTAAATTAAATTTCAATCTAACAAATTAATAAGCCAAGATTTAAATTACAGTAGAAATGAATCTTACACGAAAACCAAAACGTTCTTTAAATCTCAGTGTAACTTGTGCATTTATTAAATTATACTTCTTTGACTTTTAACTCAATAGAATGCTAAACATTTTTATTTATAAGAGAAAGGAACTAAAACTGATAATATCTTTTAATAGTTACTAATCAAAAATCTTTTCTTAGTCAGCAATTATCGCGAAATCAAGTGTTTCTGGTCGGGCGTGGCTTGCCAAATCTCTGCTTCAACGTTCAACATGTGTTCTTAATATTTTTACTTTTAAAATTTTATTAAAGTGACAACTGAATGAAAATAGATCAAATTTTATTTATCTCTGCATCAATAAGAGATAGGTAGTGACTTGTCACTCTTTAACCGATTAAAAAAATGAGGTTCTCAATTAGGATTGTATTTTCTTACATTACATAGCTTCACGCTGTATCCCGCATACGATGATCCTCGCATAGCAGGGCAGACAGGAACCCAAAGTATTAAGACACCCGTTCCTCTAATTTCCGCCTGTATTGAGGCATAGCGTGCTGAGTGGCGGAACTCAACGTCGCGCTTGTTTTGTTACTAAACCCAGGAAATGAAAAACTGTATTTTTTTATGTGCAAGTTATCGCATAACATTTACCAGAACTAATTTTTTAATGATTATTTTTTAGACAATAGATAGTGGATCAGATAAGAAGTTGATGCCATTTAAATTTAGTTTAGATATGACGGAATGGTATTTTGATTTTTTATTGCATTTTTATTTGAATTTTTTTTTTTGTTGGTAAAATATTTATTATAAAACTCAATAAAAACAAGTTTAGCTTAGCCAAATATCATTTTACTTTCGTCGGTTAAAAATCTAATATCAAAGCAAATCTCTAACCTTTGAGGCGGTCTGAGGGGTCGTCGAAGCGATTAAGCTTGCTCAATAGAACAAACGTAAGAAATGGATAAAGCTGCTGTAGACAACGAGCATTATTCATTATCTACCAACAATGCTATAATAATGAAATGAAAATATTGGAAAATACAGTGGAGAAGGGAAATCTTTATAGAATGGAGTGTCTTAAGGTTCTGTTCCCTGCTCACCCTGCTATGTGTGGGATGCAGGGTGAAGTAAAAAAAGCCTGATAAGATGTATGACGTGTGTACTTTACAAAAAAAAAACTACTGAGCGATTTCTCTAGGATAAAAATTTTACAGTATTAGGCTTATATAAGTATAACATATACTACAATTTAAAAATTAGATCTTAATTTTTGCGATTTTTACACATATAAAACAAAACTATTTTTACCGGATTACTCACGTCTTTTTGATATCCGGAAATACATTTTTGAAAACACGACATTTTGAAAACATATGGATATATGGATTTAATCCTGTTAAAATAGTTCCATTTAATATGTCATTTATAAAGAAATTATGTAATTTGGCCATAATATAAGAATAAATATCTAATATAAATATATTTTCCTAAATACCAACATTTTTATCAAATGAACTGTAACGATTTAAAGCCAAATAGTTTTCGAGATTGGTAAAAGTGAACCTCGATTCCGTTAAAGGCGACATTGACGTTGATTGATAGTACTGCTCTTGGGAAATTAACACAATGAATTTCGGACAAAAACAGATCTTACTTATATACTTGATCGATACACGACCAAAATGGACTGCGGTTCTCTCGTAATTAATGGTTTCGCGGACGAAGTCAACTGTGAAATTGAGATAAATTTATCATTATAAATAATATTTTTATTATAATCTATATATATAACACTCTTGTGTTACTGAATGACAAACAGACACTGCATGGCCAAAAATATTGGCCATAGAAGGCCGCTTAAATTCATTATGTAGGTTTCTTTGGGATTGTAGAGAAGCATTAAGAGAGGATTTCCCATATTTCCTAAAAGACGAAAAAATAATTTCACTCGTACGTTTTGTATTTCAGGGTTTGCCTGGACTACGTTACGTATGTTATTGTTATACACTTGTATTTATCTGTACAAGCCGCCCGATTAACGTGTAAAATACAGGTTTTGCACTTTGAGATCCTTCAAGCGTCGTTCCCTCCTTAACTCCTCTGGTGTTGTGGATGTCCATGGGCGAAGGTTAACTTACTATCAGGTAGTCCTTCTGTTCGTTTGCCACATTCCACTACAATAAAAAAAAGTTCCCTTAGCAACTAGTATCTTACTTATTTAAAACAATATATCTCATTTAAAATATTAGCGCCGGTCGTGGCGCAGAGGCACAAGCGTGCGACTGTAAACGCGACAGGTTGTGTTGTGTTGGCGGAAAGTGAGGAACGGAGTGTCTTAACACTAGATTCCCTCTGCCTACCCAGCTATATGCGGTATACAACGTGAAGCTAGATATGTATGAATGTATTTAAAGTATTTCTCTTTATCTAGATTGTATATCACACATAATATGAGTATGTTACAATAAGTAATATTTATTTTATTAATTTAATGAATTTTTAATATATTCTTATAAAAATAATTATTTTCTGCATTTTTTCTCTATGTAAACTATAATATGTATGCTAATTTTCATACTCCGCCGTCCGTAAAGTTTTCATGAAAAGGGATCTAAAGTTTTGCCTTCACGTATTAATATAGTGATATCTATCTTAATGTAAAAAATCTCGCTATATTTGGGTCCATTTTTTGGAATCTGATTTTCTTTTAAATATGCACATGTGTCCAGATTCAATGATATAAAATTTTCATAGTATGAAACTGATGTCTCTGCCAAAAAAAAACAAGATATTGTTTTTGTTTAGCTTCACGCTGTATCCCGCACATAGCAGGGTAGTCAGAGAGAACCTGAGAATCTAGTATTAAGACACTCCGTTCTCTTTCCGTTCCTCATTTTCCGCCAGATTTTGAGGAGTAGCGGAACTCAACGCCGCGCTTTGCCTTGCCCAGACCCAGGAAATGAAAATACTTTTTCAATTCCTGGAGTGGGAATCGAACCCATAACCTGTCGCGTTTACAGTCGCACGCTTGTGCCTCTGCGCCACGACAGGCGTCAATATATATTGACAATTAATATATGGCGATATTGTTGTTATTAGTTTTTTAGATTCTTTTTCTAACTTTTGTGTGACTTAAGAGTTTAAGAGAAAAAATATCTCTAGAAGACATATCCCGCATAGCAGGGTGACTACCCTACACATATATTAGTTTTAAATGAAGTAAAGCTATAAGTATTCTCGGTTTTATAGAAAATATTTCATATCTTTGTCCCCGCCTGTTGAAATGAGAAAGTCAGAAAAAGTACGTTGGACTATCGTCAGAGTAGCATTAGCATGATTGCTGGAATTCCAACTCCGTCGCTAATGGAAGGAAAATATATAATTTTTATTTACAGAAAAATAATTTATTTTGTTTTTTTTTGTATCTTCGCTCCCATGTTCCGCATATGGCATGGTAGACAGAGGGCACGAGAACTTAATGTCGCTAATACTAAGAAGTTTGAATTCAGGCGAAAGAAGAAGCGGCGAACCTTGTCTTAACACTCCGTTCGCCGCTCTACCTGGAAATCAAACATTACGTGTTAAGTGGCGGAACTGAACGCCGCGTTTCGTCTTACCAGCTAAAGGCTAATAATTAAAATATATACAAAATATTCGTTCATATAAATTTTAAAGCATAATCATAGTAAACAAACTAAGCCAATACTAGTCTCATATTAAAATAAGAAAACAAATGCTTTATAAGTAAAAGTGGATAAAACACTAGAAAATAAGAATTTATAGTACATTTTTCGGATTTGAATTCACAAGAGGAAATAGATTTTGCTTGGTAGGTATTGATAACGTTCGGAATACTTGATAACGGACGGAAAAGTGTAAAGAATCTCTTCCCATATAGAATTCTTGAGAGAGGCTCTGGAAGCTAAATGAGTGCTCTTTGAAAATATTGAATAACCAATTGAAATTAACCAAAATGCTTGAAATTTAGTATTTTTCATTTCTTGGAAACTGGTAACAAGGCAAAGCGCGGCGCTGAGTTCCGCCACTCCAACTGTACCTCTTGGTGGCGGAAAGAGTGGGGAAACGGAAATGTTAAAGAGAATGGAGTGTCTTAACAATAGGTTCTCTGGTTTCCTCTGCCACACACACTAAGGAGGGCAGCGTGAAGTTAGAAAAAAAAGAATAACTAATTTTTACGAAAATAAATGGTGAAATCTAAAGACATTATGTACATTTTTGATATCTTCGTTTTTTTCACTCTAAAGAAAATATACACAAAACTAATAAAATATTATTACCTTACCAGAGATTGTCCCAAAATTAACACTTAAAGATTTGAGATTAAATAGAAAATGCCATTTTAGTCTTTTAATAGCCCAGATGAATAATGAATATAATAGCAAAGTCAATCTTGCGTTAATTTTTAGGACACCCTTTATAAAAATCTATAAAAATTTAAAGGAACAGTGAAACGGTGCAGCAGCGTGAACTCAACGGCAAACGTCATGGTCGTAAGATTCAATTCTACTCGAGGGATTAATGATTTTATTTTCCATGTCTCTCGTATGACTCATAATACCCGTGATCTGGGAATTTCGATGGAAAGCGGAGAAATGAGTGTCTCGACACTATGTTCTCTTCCGTAATAGGCTAGTAAAGACGTGAAGCAGTGAAAAGAGGCATTTTTTTGCTTGAAATAAATAAAAGCCAGGAGCTAAGGAAATCTTAAGTTTGAAAACTTTCTAATCTTATCGGTGGCAGCTTGAAATATAAACTAAAGCATTTGATCCAGTACATGAAAGTTTATAATACTTTAATGCTCACTAAGTAATATTTATTATTTATCAAATTTTGTTTGGTGGTAGGAGGTTTCGTCCTCCGTCTGGCTCCACGACCACTATCATGTCAAAGACGAACCATAGTATCTTTATGATGTGTTCGGTTCAGTGGCATGTAGAAGCCGGAGTTTTCACTTTCCACCCATCCTTTCCCCAAAATGTGGTGGTTCCCGATGTGGACTGCATTATCCTCTCCATCTGTATCCTCTAGGTTGGCAACGCATCTAGTACATCTCTTGTGTTTGTAGATGTTCTGGAGGCAATAACTTTCCCACCACATCAGGCATTGTCACTTCTGCTGCGTTTTGCCATCAGTATCATATAAAAAAAAAAAAAAATAAAAAATCAAATATAATAGCATACTTGAGTAATAAAACATTTCTAAAAATTAAAATTAAAAAATATTTTTACTTAAGCACATTGGTGTTTGGCTGTAAGGCGGTTTGTGGGTTTGATATCCAGCCCAGAGAGTATGATTATTTTTATTATCCTAGTACCCATTTGGTTTTTACACATTATTTTTGGTAAAAACAAAACACAGCATTGGGTTCCGCCACAAACATGACATGTTTATAAGGGATGAATAGTGGAACACAATGCGCTTTAACAGTAGGTTAATCATGTGTTTGAAAAAAAATCAACCTTTGTGGTTTTTGTAACTTTGTTTATTTTACTCATTTTTTTAACGGTTACAGCCCAGATTTCCGGATTCACCTCCAGGAATGGAATTTTTATTTCCTGGGTTTGTTAACTAAAACCAAAGCGCGGCGTTTAGTTTCGCCACTCAGCACACAATACCTCAATTCGGCGGAAGGTGGGAACAGTTTGTTGTAAAAGAAGAAAGGAGTGTCTTAACACTAGGTTCTCAGGATTTCCTTCTGCCTACCCTGCTATATGCGGGATACAGCGTGAAGTTAAAAAAAACCATTACTTTTCCTCTTTTTAACTGACTTCAAAAAAAAGGATCTGACAAGAAGTAGTTTTTGAAAGTAGTGTAGTAATTTTACGTTAGTACATTTTTTGTCACAGAGTCGATTTTCTTTTCGTTAATAATTTGAATTAATGTCAATAATAAAAAAAAATACATTCGAATAACATTTAAAGAATATCACGAATCCCAAAGCGCCATAACAAATATTGCTTCAAGCGCACTCGGCACTGAGAGTGCATGCTACACTTACCTCATTTGGCAACTTAAACGAGTATTGTCTTGAAGATTAATGATGGATGCCGTCGACCGACCTATGACGAATAACTTTGAAAACAAGTGACCAAATAATATAATATTTCTTTTATAAATACATACAAATCTATATATTTATAAAATGCATAGCTTAACGAATGACTGACAGACAATATAATATAATACAGGCGTTTCTAATACTGGCCTTAAAGGCTGAAATTTGGCATGTTGGTTCCTTGGGAATATACCAGGAGCATTAAGGATGTCTCAGAAATTCTATGAAGAAGACGGTAAAAAGCTTATTTTTATGTGTTATAGGCCACGATTATAAATTAAAAAATTTGTTGGCCGTAATTGACTTTGTGTGAACTTTATGATAGCCGGTTAAACGCATATTCTTTTTTTATATTCCTAGTGTCCGGTCGAAGCGCTTTCCACATTTTTTTAAACTGAGAGAGAATAAAACTCACTGCCTGGTTTTGTATTTCTTAATTCGTACAGTTTGGAAATCTTCAATACAAGAGTTATCTTCTAGGCAAGCGTCATCGTAGACACTCCTTTCGCCGCTTTCTACCCCAATTCTTGACACTTCGTGTTGAGAATTTAACTCAACGCCGCGCTTCACCTTACCAGAGCGAAACAAAATTAACCACAAATTATTGTTTTTACAGTCAAACGCGGTGAGGACGCGCCAGGATGACTTCACAATATACGTATTAGTAACATTATCTCATTATGCCAAGATAATATCAATTCTTCCCTACATAAGGACGGAATCCTTTCCCTACTACCGAGGCCACTGTCACCTCCGCCTTTCATCTGTACATTCTAGGCCGGCAACGAATTCACAGCCCCTTTGGTGTTTTTAGATGTCCATGGGCGAAGGATCACTTACCATCAGGTGGTCCTTCTGCTCGTTTACCAACTTTTCATATATAAAAAGTGATTGTACTTCTTATAAGTTATTTAATAACTTGGTATGACCTACCCTTGTACCAAAACACTCGACTTTTCAATAAAACGAATATGTTTGAACTAAACAAATATTATGAAGATGAGACGATACTAAGATGTCTGCGGAGTTTCAAAAAGCTAAATTCTCAAGCTTGAAAGTCTAAGAAGTTTTTTGTCCTGCGAATTGATTCGTGTTTTACCCAACTCTAAAGAAGATTTTCAATTCGAGTATTTTATGTGTGTTATCGCATATTTTTTTACTGGGTAAACCAATTTTGATGTATTTTATCATACTAGTGTCCCCGTTGACGCGTTAACGACGCGTTGATTTTACTAATATATATACATCACTTTATATAAACATGATGTCAAACCATGATAGTGTGTGTAACATTTATTTTGTTAATTTAAAATACTTTTTATGCATTATTTAAAAAAATATTAGCATTCTGCACTCCTTCTCTATATAAGCTATAAGTGTGCTAAATTTCATGCTCGTCCGTCTGCGTAATTTTTGTTAAAAGGGATCCAAAGAATTGAGCTAGTGCTTTTGTTTTGGTCTCATGTAAATTTAGTTAAGATATAAGGAGTAGTTTTAGATTTTTTGTAATAATTTTACTTTTTAGTGCATTTCCTTTAAAGCTACTTTCTTTTTTGGTAAAATTATGATTATACTGATTTTGTATACTGACTTTTATTTGACTTTTGGATCGAGGAAATGAACATTTCATAAATGTAATAATTATTTTAATGTATTATAATTGTTTAGAAGTTTGGAATTTACAACCAATATGTTTACAGTCAGACGTCGTCAATGCGCCCGAATTCAAGATATCGCGTGGGCGGAACTCAACGTCACGCTTTGTCTTGCTTGCGGTGAAATGAAATTAATTAAAATATATTTAGTTCCCTTCATGAGAATCAAACAGAGACAGAGAACCAAAGTCACCGACATAGTCCAAAAGATTAGCAAGCTGAAGTGGCAGTGGGATGGTCACATTTGTCGCAGAACCGACGACCGTTGGGGTAAACGTGTTCTGGAGTGGAAACCGCGCCTTGGTAAGCGTAGTGTAAGACGCGCTCCAGCTAGGTGCAGTGACGATATACGTAAAATGGCTGGTAACGGTTGGGAGTGAAGAGCTGAAGACCAAGCTCAGTGGCGTGCCATTTAAGAGGCCTATCTCTAGCACTAGACGAAAAAGGGCTGATGATGATGATGATGATGATGAATGAGAATCAAAGCCACAACCAATAGCGTTTAGTCAGATACGAGTACTATCTCACGGTGCAACGATGGCCTTAAAATATAAAGAAAGATACTATAATATTAAAAAGAGGCAATTCAATTAAAATACCATATTGATATAACATTTTTATGCGTGAGCGAACCTCCCCTAACTTCCACTTTGTACGCGACGAGAACTTCGTAGAACTTGTTCCGACTTTTTTCTTAAAGCTCCGTCGTGTTCTTACAAGATATTAGGAAAATTCTAACACCATTTATATTTATTAACTAGTTTTTACTCCTTACTTTGCTTTTGCAAACCTTGTCGTACTATTTCCTTATGTCTTTCGTGGATTGTCCTTTCTAGTAGTAATGAGGCAGTATATAATAGAATTATTAAGATTTTAACAAATAAATACCGAAAAAATATTACAAATAACTCTAAAACGACTCGTAAAATTTTAAGTTAATTTAAATATGACTATATTAGGAACAGTAGCGATCATATGAGAGGAAAATCATCAAGATTGGTTCTCTATAAAGCGAAATTGGGAAGCTCCTCCTTTTTTAACATCGGGTAAAAAGAAAACAAAGCAAAATTTTCAATAATTACGTAAATTTCATGAAATTTCAAGAATTTCAATGAAAATTCGTTAAAGAACTTGCAGCGAAATTTTGTTACTTCAACATACAAAAGCATACAAAAGATATTATTATATATTAAAGTGTACATAGTGTTGTATCTTAAACAGAAGATTGTATAGCAATATGAATATAGTAACATCCGCACTTTATAAGGCACATTTCAAACTATACAATCATAAAATTTTCATAAATTTAAGCTTTCAAGTTAGAAAATAGCAGAATATCTATGCAATACCTAAAATAATATATAATTTATTAAATTATTTAATATTTTTTGTTAAAAAAATGTGAAATAAATAGGAAAAATTATTAAATTTTATAATTTTCATAGTGTATATCATGCCTAACACCTAAGTGGCTGTACGGCGGAACGCGAGCACGTATGCCAATATTCTAAAAGCATGCTCATACATTCAACACGAGTTTACGTGAAGGATACAATAAAAACTTATAAATAAATACATTTATTTTACTTCTTTTTTTTGCAAATATTTCTATGAATTTTTTGTGTTATTTTAAGAATTGTAACTTTTTTGTAACTTCACGCTGTATCCCGCATATAGCAGGGTAGGTATACTAGAGAATCTAGTGTTAAGACACTCCGTTCTTTTTTAACAATTCCGATTCCCATTTTCCGTTGAAAGACATTACGTGCTGAATGGCGGAACTCAACGCCGTGTTTTGCCTTGTTAGTGTAAAATTAATTTACATAAATAAATTGTTGGAATTTAGTTCGAATAAATACTTATTTAAATAGACATTTCTATTTTTTTCTAGATGTCGTATATTTTTTATAACTACGTTTTTCTTTCTCTCTCTTCCTAGCTTTAGTCCTGTGATGGGGTCAGCTTACATTATTTTACTGCAAGCAACAATCTAAATGCGTGTTTTTTCATACAATCGATTTGCTGATTTAGATATCTTATAGCTTAAATAGAGTATAGTTTTTATTTGTACAGCTTTATATATATATATATATATATATATATATACACATACCTTAGGAATAAAAGATAAAAAGAATATCAAATTTGATTAATTTTGTTAATTAAATTTAATTCCCATTAATACTTAAATTCAATAACTTGATAAATATTAATAATTCGTTAGTATGGACTTTTAAAAATATATATTATATATAAAAAATATTATAATTTATACAAAAAATGAGGCCATCATGGCGAAGGCTTGTAGTATAAGCGCGATTAATTGTAATTATAATGATTATACGTCAAATATATTAATTTTGCTTTTTTTGAAAAAACAATATCTCGATGTCGGTAGAAAAGTGGAGAACGTATCTTGACAATAAAAAAAAAACAAAAACAATAAATTTAATTTAATCTATTTTAGTCAAAAAAGGTTCCATTTTAAAGTCATAGTTTTACTAGTACACTTACTTAGCTTCACGCTGTATCCCGCATATAGCAGGGTAGGCAGATGGAACCTAGTGCTAAGACACTCCGTTTCCCACTTTCCGCCGAATTGAGGCAAACTTATATGAAACTGTGTTTCAAACAGCGCAATTGACAAACATTTTTTTTTGAAATGTAATGAATATAATGTTGGAAACGCAACACGTTTTTCACGCATCAACGGGACTGCTAGTATGATTAAGTTCACTACAAAGTACATTACTCTACAGAAAGGGCAAAAGGGCTATATTCAAATCAGTTATTTTATATTTATTTTCATTTCCTTCACTCTGGTTTTGCCTAAGCGTGACGTTCTGTTTGCCACTGGACATATAATATCAACGCAACGCAGAGAACGGAGTATCTTAACATTAGGTTCTTCCTGCTTACTCTGCTCTACTATATAAAATAAAGCGTGAAGCCTTTTTTATTATATTACCACAATTCTCATTACTTCTGGTACGATAAAGCGCGGCATTGTTTGGTCACTGAACACGCAAAGCACGGAGTGTTTTAACACTTGTTTCTCTCTGCTTACGCTGCGAGGTTATAATATTAGTGAAGGTGGTTATCATGTACACAATCATTAATATGTTCTAACAAAAAGTTTAGTATATAAAGAGCTAGTATAATTCAACAATTTCAATATTCCTGCAAAAGCTATTCCTACAATTGTATGAATTGGGATTACGGTATTGTCTTTGTTCTGTGCCACTGGGAATTTCGTACAGAACAAATAATAGAAGAAATCTTGGCTCGACAACCCCGCATTAGGCCGTCGCTAAAGGAATATCTCCAAAGTTTTTCCGTTTATGCCTTTTGTTCATAAAGAATTAAGATAGATGATTCTTTCGGGGAGCTACGAGTACTTGTGATTGGATTGATTTACGCGCTCTATTATAATCTAGTTTTGGAAAACAAATTTGAAATCATAACATAAATTTTGTTTTTTTTTCCAGCTAACGCCGTCCACGGAACGTTGGCCTCTCTTAAAGCAGCAATTTCGGTCTTTGGCAGCTCGCATTCATGTGCTACCGTTCTATTTCAAATCCTCTCTCCGTTGTGTTAACGGGTACCCTGTATTATGATTATCTAAGTTTATTTTAGAACGTGCCGAATATTGATAGATATCGATACTTTTGGACAACTTTAAAACTCGAGGACGAGTGGTAAGTACAGGTTTAAATCAAGCAGGACCAATTGGTCATTATATATGTACTTATCTTACAATTGAACGTTACTACTACTTTTAGGTGGAATAATTAAAAAATAAACTATTTTTATTTGCCTGGTTACGTAGCAATATACGGCGTTGGGTTCCGCCAGCCAATACGTAATATCTAAAAAATATAGATCATGTGGAGAACGGAATGTCTAAACATTACATTCTCTCTGGCTAATTGCTTTGATATGTAAAGATATAAATAAAATTATTCGTTTAATACGATTTTCTGATATTATATATCTTTTTGTACTTTGTAGACAAGTAACCTTACGGGATTCCATGTCAACTGTCGTGAAGTTTCCCATTAGTGAAGTGACATCTTTCCTTTTCTAAGAGCGAGATTTGTTTCCGACAAAAATAAGACAAAATAGCATTAGTGAATGCGATATATAGTATCTATATCTATTAATCTGTTATATATGTGTAAGAAAATCTTATAATGCATATATATTATAATAATTTTTAATTATTTTCATACGAGTTTTCTTATGGTAATCATCGAGAGTCTAGTTTTAAGACACTCCGTCCGCTACTTTTCGCCTGAATTCAAGAAATTACATGTCAAATGACGAGATTTTGTGAGGGGTTCTTATGGCGGACTGCCGTGGCTACTACATTGTCTCCTCCCCTTTTATCTACCTTCTAGGCTGGCAACGCATTTAGAACTCCTCTCGTGTTGTAAATGTCTATGGGCGAAGATAACCACTTACCATCAGGCAGTCCTTCTGCTCATTTGCCTTTTTTGATCAATAAAAAAATATTTATCATTCCACCGAATGATAATCGACCTCATAACCCTCGCTATCCCATACTATGAGGGATAAAGCGTGAATCTAAAAAAAAATCATATCCTAATTTGTAATAAGTACAATCTTTTCAAATATGGTTAGGTAGAGAGAGGAGCGCGGACAGTAGAGGTGAACGTTAATGCGGATTTTAAAGGGGCCCCTTAAACCTACACTTGGGTCGTAAGTCCCAGACACTCCAAACTCCTCTCTCTGCAACACGTTGGGCCCGGCACCCGCAAGGTGAATCCATGGATTGCTAAGAAGTTTCTTCTCTACTTTTTAATAAAATATACATATATATTAATAAAAAAAAAATTATGAAATATACATATGTATATTTCATAATTTTTTTTTTTTTTTTTATTGATAACGGATGGCAAACGAGCAGAAGGACCACCCGAGTAAGTGGTTACTTTCGCCCATAGACATCTACAACACCAGAGATGTTGCAGACGCGTTGCCGATCCAAAGGATACAGATGGAAGGGGGGACAACGTAGTAGTCCGCCATCGGAGCCACCACATTTTGGGGAAAGGATGGGTGGGAAAGGGGAAAATCTGGCTTACATGCCATCGAACCGGAACACATCATTTGATATTTGGCGGTTCGTCTTTGACATGATAGTGGTCGCGAGCCAGACGGAGGACGAACCTCCTACCACCTAACAAAAAGATAATATTTTATAATATTCTTATTCTTTTTCTTTCTTATTCTTTTGTATATTTTATAATATTTAAATGCTATACTGGAATTGTACCATACATATATGTATTGTAGATCTTTTTTCTGAGAACTTCCCCAAGGAAAAGTTTAAGGAAGTTAGTTGCTTTGACTTTTTCTTATAACTTCAACTTTCATGTCTGTGTAAGACAATTTCATTTCATTGTAAATTTAATAAAATACGTGAAATTAATTATTTATTAAAGTACTATTTCTTAGTATAATATTATGTTAGTATAATTATATTTTTTATTTTCATTTCCTCGCTCTAGTGACAAAGCAAAGCGCGGCGTTGAGTTCCGTTCCTCAGCACGCAATGCCTTAATTCAGCGACGGGTAGGGCGGTGGGTAAAGGAAATGATAAAAGAGAACGGGCTGTCTTAACACTAGGTTCTTTGGTTCCTTCTGCCTAACCTGCTATGTGCAGGATACAGCGTGAAGCTAAAAAAAAAATTAGCAAATATCTTTTATTACCATTTTCGCCATTTTCCGCCGGAATTAGAGACATAGCGTGTCAAATGTTTAAATTCAACGCCACCGTCCGTCTTACCAGAGTGGAAAAAATGAAAATAATATAAATATAATGATTCCCCCGAATGGGAATCGAATACCCAACCATTCGCGTTCCCACTGCGATAATCTCTAAAATATATCTACAATTAAAACATTAAACAATTATTACATTTTTTTTCGGTGGTAGGAGGTTCGTACTCCGACTGGCTCGCGACCACTATCATGCCAAAGACGAACCGCGAAATATCTAATGATGTATTCCGGCTCTATGTCATGTAAGCCAGGTTTTCCCCTTTCCCACCCATCCTTTCCCACGAGAGTGGTGGTTACTATAACGAACTACTACATTGTCCTCCTCTTCCATCTATATCCTCTTCTACTCGTTTGCCCTCCGTTATCTATAACATTTAATTCACACACAAACAACTTAACCTATATTTACTCATAATATTTAAAAGCAAAACTAAGATAAGATGAGATAACAAAAGTATTTTTTCACAGGAAATATTTAGCGAGTCAGTATCGGAAGCTGGAGCCTGGGGGCGGCGTCCATACATAATGCATAGTTTCAATTGTCTCACTGTGCAGTTGGCGGCGTTTAAAATTCAGCCCGTACTTGCTTCTTTAAGGGGCCAGTCTTTATTTCTTACGACGCAACTTTGAGAATTTAAAATGCTTTGTTTTGTCTCATCTTATTTTTCGAGGTCGCACTTTTGTGTTTTGCATACGTTTTGCAAGTAGGTGAGGCTTTTGGGAATGTTTTGAATGAAAAAGTATCTGAATTCTTATGTTTTAACACTTCTTGGGTGATTTTATTGTACTTAACGAAAAAAAGTGCACATGAAAAATAGAAATAAATTGTGTGTGTAGCAAACAATGAACTTATCTCTAGAAGAGATCTCTTCCAGTCAACCTGTGGAAGTTTGAGTCCCGAACAACGGGATAGAAAATCCGTGTAATTAAATAAAATAAAAAAAAACCGAAAACAGAACATTAAAATAAAAAAAAAACGAAATGATTGACAGACAAATTAATTTAGGTTTAACTAAGGCAAAGTGCGACTAGTGCTTCCTTTCTTCAAATCATTCTCAAACAAGTATAATAATTAAAAAAATACTAACCAACCCTATATCAAATAAGAAGCAGTGCTATTTATTACTATCGTAACTTAACGCTGCACTTTGCCCAACCAAATTACCTGCATTTTAATTTTAACTACTTTTAAGTGAATTTTAAGCTCACATTCGTCGAAACTAAGCAACTGAATTAGCCCACTATGTTGTATTATTCCATCGCGGTGCAGTGGGATAACTTCTAACTTAAAAGGCATATGTTGTGGGTTCGATTCCCACTTGGGGAATGATTCTATTTGAAATATTTTTATATCTCCGCTTCTCTTATCTATCTTACCATAAGACAAAACTGCGGCGTTGAGTTCCACCACTTAGTACACAAAGCCTCAAATTTGGGTGGAAGGAGGCAAACACAGTGTCTTGACACTAGGTTAGGTTAAGGAATAAAGCGTGAAACTGCTTTTGTTATATTATTGTCGTTTTATTTATATAGTGATAGTCGATCTAAAACTTTAAGTAGCTTATATTGAAAAATCCATTGAACGAAAACTTCGAGAGCATCTCAAACAGCTTTCTCTTTATGCAAATAAATGAATTCAATACAGTTGTTTGGATATAGTATGAATTTAATAGATATACTTAATTTTGTACTGCGAATATGTTGTTTGAGGCACCGTGGTGTAGTGAGGCAGCGGTTGTTGTAACTGCGAATGGTTGTAAGTTTGATTCTGATAGCTATATAGGAATTATAAATCTATGAAAAGTCTACTAAAAGCAGTAAAAGATTATTTAATTTATCATCTACCTCCTTTTTAACGCCTGTCGTGGCGCAGAGGTACAAACGACTGTAAACGCGACAGGTTATGAGTACGATTCTCACACAGTAAATGGAATTTTTCATTTCCTGGGTTTGGTAACAAAGCAAAGCGCAGCGTAGAGTTCCGCCACTTAGCACGCGATGCCTCAATTCGACGGAAAGTGGGAAACAGAGTGTCTTAACACTAGGTTCCCTCTGGCTATGTATATATGTACTTCCTTTTTGTAAAATATTCGATTGACAAGCGACGTTTGCTACAGCAAGGATTTGCAAGGAAACACTCACTTTTATATCGACCAAAGTGTCAATGTTATTTAAAATAGTGTTTCTCTTTTATTCGATATAACAATTCGGAGGAATATTAATGTTTATATTATTTTAATTTTTAATTATTTTTTTTTTTACTGCTCGACGCTTTATCCCATATAGCAGAGAGATCCTAGACGTCAGGACATCACCGACTTTCCATTTTTCGTCAGTAATTGAGACCTTGCGGAATTCAACACCGCGCTTTATCTTACCAGTGCGGGTAAATGAAAATATTTTAATTATAATCATACCCTCGATTGGGGAGTTTTAGAGAAAATAAATAATACAATTGTTTCTTTATAGATTTTAACGAGTTTCAGTATAATTGTTTCACTTTCAATATCGTACAAAATATTCAAAACAGCATAAATTGACCCAGCCATGTTAGGACATGCACAATGGAACGGCCTCAGGATATTTAAAACAATAAAATTTTTACTCGTACTTATTTTATTTAATTTTGACGCTATTGTGGTGTAGTCGGACGGTGTCTGACTATAATGCGATAGTTGGTTCATTTCCCGAATAAAGTAAGACTAAATGAGATGTTAAGTTTCTCATGTAATATCTCGGACTCGGGCCGAAAAAGGACAATGAAGTTTTTTACATACATACATAGCTTCACGCTGTATCCCGCGCATAGCAGGGCAGGCAGAGGGAATCTGAGAATCTAGTGACACTTCGTTCCCTACTTTCCGCCAAATTGAGGCATTGCGTGCGGAACTCAACGCCGCACTTTGCCTTGTTACCAAAACCCAGGAAATGAAAATACTGAACTTTTAGATTTCCTGGAGTGGGAGTCAACTCCCACATACAACCTGTCGCATCTATAGTCGCACGCTTGTGCCTCTGCGCCACGACACAACAGGAAAGCTTTTAATAAAAAATTTTGGATAATTGAAAACGGAGAAATATATCACTAAACTCTCTTTACGAAGCAAATATAAAAAAATGCATAAAACTAACAAAAATATTTCCATCCCATACTTTCTGCCATAATATCCTTTCAACTTATGCAAATCCGTAGGCGTAGTGTGATAGAGAGAAAACTCGATTCTGAATAGCAATATATGTGGTAATATCAATCGTGTGACATAAGTGGCTTGGGCCAACCTTTTTATTGATGTCTGTCGCATTACTATGGGAAATGATGGACTTTACTGTATTTTATTACATAGAAATATGGGTAAAAATCTATGCTTTATTTATTTATTTTTTTTTAATTTAACGCTGTATCCCGCATATAGCGGAGTAGGGAGAGAGAACCAGAGAATCTAGTGTTAAGACACTCCATTCTCTTTCAACATTTCCGTTCCCCACTTTCCGCCAAATTGAGGCATTGCGTGCTGAGTGGCGGATCTCAACGCCGCGCTTTGCTTTGTTACCAAACCCAAGAAATTCAAAATGATTTATTTAATTTTATTTAATAAAATTTAAGATTATTGATGAAAAATTAGATGTTGGGACATTTATGATGATTGTAGGTTTGATACTGGCTCGGGTAATGTTTATTTATTCTGTATGTATTCTATTTATTGCACTAAAAACAGTTTGCACAAGTGTCAGGATCCGATTTAAATGTAATATTTTCATATTATGAATCTAATGTCATTGACAGGTTGACTTGAATAACTATTAATAACTATTCCTATTATTTTCTTTTTTGAATATATTGTTATTTTAGATGATGGATCCTACGATATACTACATTAATTATGTCAGTGCCGCAGACAAGTCCCAAAAATTTTGGTTTTTTTTGGGACTTGTCTGCACTTGTCTCTTGACTTGTCTCTTACAAGGACTTTATTACTTAAAAGTTAATTACAAATTAATTTTACAAACTAAATGAAATGACTATCGAGTTCGATGGTTGAACAAGAAGTGAAGTGAAGTCTCGAAGGCGATGCCGTCGTCCGCTGCACCGCGCAGGCCACGTGGAGCTCGAATTTGATGCTTTTGTTTGTTTCAACTGCGGCACGCTAAGCTGACTCAGCGTCCCACGCTCGTTCTCAGGCTGATGCAATATTTGTTGGTTTTGAGGGAATCCTATGAACTTGCGATTTTCATGGGAATTTCTTACTTAACACATTTCTACATATTTCTGTTAATTTTTTCGGCATAGAATCTTGTAAAGAAGCAGGACTTAGAACATTTAATGTTTTCTTAAGTTGATGTTCAATTCTTATCAATTATATCATGAAGTATTAGTTAAAATTATTGAAATAACAAAAAAACCTTATTGTATATAGGGCTTATTTACATATGTATATTTTGAAATTGAAAAATGTTGATAAAAGCACCATAGCGCCTCTGCCTACAGTTTTTGCACGTTGTGGCTCAAAATGACCATATTACATCCATATTAAATCAGTTCAGGCTTTGAACACTTGAAGTCGGTATAAATAAATAAAGATTCTATTGTATTTCATTTGTTTTGATAAAAAAGAATATCAAATTCATGACCTTTATATTTCTTATTCTTTGCTGTTACTTATAATCAAAAAGTCCACCAGAGATTAAAAATCACTCTCACTTCAGTATCTGCTTTCTATATCCTAAAAATAACCACCCAATAATATAATGATTAGATTGGAGACACTAAGTATAAAATGCTATAAAAATAAACTTTTCCACATACAAGTTCCCAAAGAGAGACCGGAAAGACAAAAGAGAGACCGGAGCGCTAAACGAAACCTCTTCAGGCATGCCCTCCGGGGGGTCCTCATGCTTTAGAAATAAAAATAGTTTAAACGAAATGATTATTGAAACTTGAATCGAACTCACAACTCGCGATATGTGTATCCTCTATTCTGCCTCTATTCTGCGGAAAGTGGGGAACGAAGTGTCTAACAACGGGATACAGCGTGAAGCTAAAACAAAAAAAAAATCTCGCTGGTGAAACAAAGCGCGGCGTTTAATTTCACCAAATACACAAAAAACGACACTAAGCTTAATACGAAATAAATCTCTATAATGAAAAGCAAAGGTTTGCCTAAAACATATTATTCCATAAAAAACTAAATAATCTCATATTATATTATTTCTGTATGGAGTAGCTAAAATTGGGAGCGAAGTGGCGTTAGCGGCGGGTTAAGTAAACGAAATATTATAAACAAACTTTATTTACCGCTTTCTACGTAAAATGTTGCTGAAAAATAAATTTTCGCTTCATCTTCTTTCGTCTTTTATATGTAAAATAGGTATTCGCTTTAAACGGATCCAGGCTTCCTTTTGTGAAGGACGTTATACTGTGTATTTTTTGTATATAGATTGAAATATGAATATTTTGAAGCTTTTAAATTAAGCGGTTGTTATTAAAACTATAAGGCCTTCGTGGTGGAGTTGGACAGTGTCTGTCTAGAAACGCGGGTTGTGAGTTCTTTTTTTTTTAACTTCACGCTGTAACCCGCATATAGCAGGGTAGGCAGAGGAAACAAGAGAACCTAGTGTTAAAACACTCCATTCTCTTACAACAAATCCGTTCCCCACTTTCCGCCGAATTAAGGCATTGCGTGTTGAGTGGCGGAACTCAACGCCGCGCTTTGCCTTGTTACCAAACCCAAGAAATGAAAATTTCGAATCGATTTTGATTCAAGTTCCAATAATAATTTTGTTTAAACTATTTTTATTTCTTCGCTCTGGCTAGTTAGCACAACGTTGAGTGATTATGGGTGGAAACTAAAGAACTGAGTGTCTTGACACTAAGTTTTCTTTGATTACCCTGCTATGCTATTAGGCACAAAGCGTGAAGCTGTTATTATGAAATCCTTCAATATGACTTTGTGATGCATTGGGACAGTATCTAACTGTACATGCGACGGTTGTGACTTCAATTCCCAGTCTAGATATTGTGGCATTTATATAATGTTCAATTCCTCACTTTGGCAAGACAAAACGCAGTGTTAGTTAAAATAGAAACAAGATTTCTTAACTTAAGTTCTTTGTACCTATTTTACAATATGGAGGAAATGTGTAATGTTTAGATTAAATAAAATTTATTAGAACACGTTTCTTCGTCGGCAAGCCCATCTATCTATTGCAAAGTTACATTTTTTTGGTATAGTAAAGGAGACATTGCGTATTGAGTGGCGGAACTAAACGTTACTACAATTAAAGAAAGGACATATGGATAAACTATGCTTAAAATCTATATATAAAAATAACCAGCTATAACCATAAACCAGCAGTAGAGAGACGGAAGAACGCTTATACTGATAACAATATATACATACATATATATATATATATATATATATATATATATATATATATATATTCTACAAGGTAACTCAAACAAACTTCCCTTAATTGCATCTAGTATAAAGTAATACAATTTCCCTAACAATAATTGTTGAAAGTACTTTAAGAAATCACTTTAAAAGAGAAACGACATTTTTTGTACGCAAAAATAACCGGTATAAAAGAAAAATCTTGCATTTGCGGCATCAACGAAATTATTACAGCTTCCAAATCTGTAGCTAGGGAGTCATCTCCGCAATGTTAGTTGTTTACAGCCTCCTGAAAATTTCGGGTGACGCGCAAACTCTCACACTTCTAATAATTTATTTTCACGTTGTTCCGGCTTCCTCGGCTTTCCCGAAATAAAAAGCGAGGTAAGGCATACCTGAGTGAGATTTTAAGTAAGAAAGTTACTTTCGTTGAGTTTAACGGAAGTTTCTTATTTAATAATACCTTGCAAGTAAAATTCTGAGCATATTTGATAACACGTGTAAAGGCATTGCGAGATTTTTTTTCTTTTGCGTGGAAAGTTTAACCGCGGTTTTGATGTGTTTTTGAAATTTGTATGGCTATAAATTACTCGTATCTTCATTTATATATTTTTTTTTACTTCACGCAATATTCCGCATATAGCGGGGTAGGCAGAGGGAACTAGGGAACCTAGTGTTAAGACACTCCATTCTCTTTCAACATTTCCATTCCCCACTTTCCGCCAAATTGAGGCATTGCGTGTTGAGTGGCGGAACGGTAGTGACTCAACGCCACGCTTAGCCTTGTTACCAAACCCAAGAAATGAAAATACTAAATTTTACATTTCCTGGACTGGGAATCGAATCCACAACCTATCACGTTTACAGTCGCACGCTTGTGCCTCTGTGCCACGAGAGGCGTTATAATGTTTTGTTCTTTTAAGCTTCACAGTTTTTCCCACGTAGCAAGGTAGTTATAGAGAATCTACGATGAACACACAGTGGTGAAACGTCCATATAACACTATTTCCATCGGCTTACCTTTTGCAAAGTAAAATTACTTAGTGGTAAATTTACCAGAAGATTAGGGACGCCAAGAAAAAACGTGGTCGAGATAAATTTTAGATTGAGATTGCAAAAAAATAATGTCGACACAAAATTTGTCACCATTTACTATAAAGTATAATATTTTCGTCTAGTTCAGACCTATATATACTAGCTTACATATATATACTGGCTCTCCTATATATAGCAGTTACATTTATAAAATTTTCACTGACATTCTGACCAAAGCAAATAAATTAAAATAATTTAAACATATCATGAGCATTAAACACAATTTTTTTCCCGAGTGGAAATCGAACCTACAACCAATTGTCCTTACGGTCAGAAAATCTCTATACATATATACTCTATTTAAAATTTTATTGTAATAGCCATTAAAATATTCTAAATATATCAATAAAAATGTACTATTCAATAATTCTTACAATTATCTCTTCCGTTTGAAAAACATCGCGTGCTTGCAACAACTATGAATATTTAACATCACCTATCACCGTCCAATGTCACAGACAAGTGACTACAAAAAGTTTTGCGACAAAGAAATATGGGTCATACAATAATTAACTAGCTTAGAAGCAGACGTCACAAATTACACTGTTTTCACTGAAACTCATGGTGAACTTTTTTCAGTGGCTCGACGGGTAATCGTCCATTTGCGGGCAGCCGCGCGTGCCGTGAAAAACAGAAAATTTCCCCGCTACCATTTTTAATTCAATTCTTTCGAACAAAGCTGCCTGTGCATTTTTGCTGCACGCTACGTGTTCCACTACAAATGTCTATGAAACAAAATAGGGCAAGGCATCTTAATTTCCTATCCTTAGAGCTTTGGGTAGCTCATTTCACTTTTCGTTCTGCTTGTTTCTGGTTGCGATTAGATGTATATTTGTTTATAAGTAATGAATGAGTATTTTATTTGTTTGCAAGAATACTTTTCAGAATAAGCTTATTGTAGTTAATTTTCTTAGCGGCGTTTGTGCACTTTTTGTGATGGATAAAAAATGTTAAACTCGCGTCAGGACATGTGCCCTGATCGAAAATTCGTAAGAGAGAAGGAGCGCACGTAAATTTTAACAATTAAATGTAGAAAGACAATCTATTATTCTTAGAAATAAAATCGTGAAATGTTTTGGTGATAATTTGCAATGGATTTTTCCGCAATCGTTCCAGTTCAATTGGTAAATCTTCTCGATGAATTGTTTATCTCTTTTGATTTTTTGTTGCGTTTGATTCTTCCGCCTGTGCGTTTCCTACTCTACCATGATAAAATATTAACTTCTGCCGGCACTCCCGGAGTGCAACATGTTGTTTTTTTACATACATAGCTTCACGCTGTATCCCGCATATAGCAGGGTAGGCAGAGGGAACCTAGTGTTAAGACACTCCGTTCCCCACTTTCCGCCGAATTGAGGCATTGCGTGCTGAGTGGCGGAACTCAATGCTTCGCTTTGCCTTGTTACCAAACCCAGAAAATAAAAAAATCCATTTCCTGGAGTGGGAATCAAACCCACAACCTGTCGCGTTTACAGTCGCACGCTTGTGCCTCTGCGCCACGACAGGCATTCATTTGTTTTTTTTTTTTGTTTTTTTTTAAATTATATTATCCATACATAATACAGCTGTATCATTAACACTCAATGATAAGATATAGTGATGCACATGGGATTATTTTAACACTAAATTGCCTTCAATGGCTCATTTAACTTTTCAATTACCTGTTCCTGGTTCCCATTGGCCGTATTTTGGACGATAAGGTAACTAATGTAACAATAGCAATCATATAAAAGAGAATAATCACAATTCATTCATTAAGTAAAAAGTTATTCGTTACACACATAATAAAAAATGAAGTTAAATTTAAAATAATCCTCTTTTTCGAAATCTTAATATATGTAAGCAATATTAATAGGATTACATGCTATCTAACATATAATCGTATACTAAGCCAAACACTATTTGACAATATACCCAATATGCATTATTGACGTAATGAGAGACGTAACTACTGTACACGGATGAGTGCATAAATTAATTTGCTCTGGTTCACTCGCCATATATCTTGGCTGAGTAACCGTGTCGTGTCGTTTGTGCGGATAAATTTGCATAATACTGCGTTTTAAATATTCTATACTATATACTAATTGCTTAAAGTTATTATATTTTTATGGGATATTTTTTGAAATAAGAAGTTGAAAAGTTAAATTTATTTCTTACTTATTATATATCAAATCAGGTGTCCTTCGTCTTGTAAATAAAGAATGCATTTATCATAATAGTAAGCTTAGTAAAAGTTACTGAAGTGAACACATCTTTAGCGGCGAACAAAAAGTGCACACACTTTTTGTGATTGGTAAAAAAGTCCCACTACATGAAATGAAAATGAAAACAGTAAATATCAAATGATATTTAGTAATTTCATTTTCTCGCTCTGGTTACAAGGCAAAGCGCGGTGTTGAGTTCCGCCATTCACCATGCATTACCCCAATTCGGTGGAAAGTGGTGAACGGAAATATAAAACAGAACAGAGTGTCTAAACACTAGGTTCTCTGGTTCCCTCTGCCTACCCTGCTATGTGTGGGATACAGCGTGAACCTAAAAAGAAAGTTAAAGATTAGTAATCAGTAATTAAATCCAGAAATTGGCGATATTAACTAGAAACAAGTTCAGATTTGATCCTACTTCAACGAATTTCAACAGTATTTTATTCAATAGTACCTAACAAATACTTTACGATGTAAGCGAAAACTTTTACAATGTGGCACGATCTTAAATTAGCCACGTTCTAATCTGTCTGAACTACTCTAATTGCATTCCTAAAACAAACCAACTAGCGAACAGTGTGGAATTTAGTAAACTTTAATCTATCATTAATAGCATTGGAAATCTATCTTATGTTATTACATACATATGTATGTGAATAATTAATTTAGAAGAGCTTGTATTGTACGTGGTGAATGGAGTGACTTGATATTATGTTCTCCATTACTACCTTGTTATCCAAATTTTTGAAGCTAAGGATAGTTCAAAATAAAAATATATATATATGTTAGGGAATAATGACTAAAGAGTATTTATTATTTATATTGACTGATTCGTTATTTGGCATATGATATGATGGTTAGCCGGCTGGCGATACATTGCTAAAAAACTATAGAATGACAATATAAATAGCATGCGTCAGTAGAGCGGAGGACACATCTTGTTGGACTTTCGCCTGTGCCACTGGAGCACACTGACCATGGCGTCCGAAGGTAGTGATTATGTCGCTACTCCTTTGGACTCGGCTTCCGCGACGCGGCTTACTTATTTATTTAAGTAATACATTGTTACAGTATTCTTAGATTAAAGGTGCAAACCATAAACTCCTTCGAGTTGTACCATGCACCAGTGCCGTCAAACATTTATAACTACAAAAAAATGACTTAAAACAGTAATTGTAGATATCACATTCACCCATACTACTACATATTTCAAACAATACAAGCCAAGAAATCAATAACAAGTTAAAATGAAGGTAGATTTACATTAACAAGTCTACTATTTATAATAAATTTACATCTTTGTACCCATATCAACAGGGTTACCATACTATTTGAAGGGTCGGCAACCATTTACCATTTGAAGGGTCGGCAACGCGTAAGTGATGCCCCTGGTGTTGCAAGCGTCCATAGGCCACGGTAACCACTTACCATCAGGTGGGCCATGTGCCTTGTTGCCACCGTCGTGGTATAAAAAAAAAAATCATAGACCCCCAAAAGTGCTGCTATCAGTAATAACACTATCTTTGCACGCTTTGTAAACATCTGTATTACATAATATATAGCTTTTTCTATGTCTTTGTGTACTACTAAAGAATTACTATCTATCTATATATGTAAATATTTTTTTATATTTTAGATAAAAAATTACTTACAAATCATCAAGAAAATTTCAATTTTTAAAAGTAATATATTTTAAATTATGACCCTTTCCCTGAGACGGAATTAAACCCACAACGACTTGCGTTTACTGTCAAACGCTGTCTCACTTCTCACGAATGGCCTCGTATATTCGTGTAATATCAATATATATGTATAAGCAATATATATATTTTTTTTTTACTTCACGCTGTATCCCGCATATATCAGGGTAGGCAGAGGGAACCAGAGAACCTAGTGTTAAGACACTCCATTCTCTTTCAACAATTCCGTTCCCCACTTTCCGCCGAATTGAGGCATTGCGTGTTGAGTGGCGGAACTCAACGCAATATTAAACAATATTAAAACAAAAAAAGATCACTTCAACTCCACCGAACACAAATGATTGAATCTAAAGTAAATTTACATAAAAAAACACCCGCCTCGACCAAGCGGTGCAATTTTTTACAAAAGCAATGTAATGTAACACATTTGGTTGATAAATTATTTGGTTGGCACGCCCCTTCATTCAATTTTGTGAATAAATAGCTTGTGCCAGGCGCAATCGGAGAATTATTTATATTGGTGGAATAGTTATTCATGGTTTTTGTTCACTTCATATGCTACCTAGCACTTTCAATGCCTGTCGTGACTGTAAACGCGACAGGTTATGAGTTCAAATACCACTCCAGGAAATGGAATTTTTCATTTTCTAGGTTTGTAAACAAGGTAAAGTTCGGTGTTGAGTTCCGCCACTCAGCACGCATTGCCTCAATTCGACGAAAGTGGGGAACGGAGTGTCTTAACACTATGTTACCTTTGCCTACCCTGTTATATGCGGGATACAGCGTGAAGCTATGTTAGAGTTAGTTAGTTGGTGGAAAGTAACGCAGCGTTTTATGTTTCCAGAGCGAGTGAACAAAAATTTCCATTTTTTTAGTTTTACGCTCTATCCCACATAGTTATGCGAAGGCGTCGTGACATGCGGTGGTGGAATTGAATTCAACTTGGAGAAATTATAATATTCAAAATATTTTTTATTCCTTTGACTTGGTTTCTGCTACACGTATTATATCTAAAAGGTACGGAAAATAAACATATGTAAATTAATTAATTAACTTACTAGTAGGTCACGGAGTGTCTTCACACTAAAGTCACTCTGACTTCCTGGCCATGCGGAATAAAACGTGAAGCTCTATTATCTATTAAAAGTTAAACTTATGACTGTTACGGGTGGCTTGTGTATTGTGTGTGTATCTCAGTATAAGTTCTCGGGTTCAAAGGACTTTGGTGTCCTTTGGAAGGCTTGCGTGGGGACCTGGAGTCCAAGCGGTGTACCCACTGAGACAACAATGTTTTTAATCTGACGCATTAATCGGGATCCATCTCTGAGTAACCATAGGCAATTGCTCCAGAGATGGTCACTCCAGATAAATACGCCAGAATATAAGGACATATGAAAAACTAAAATAGGGCTATGGAATGGGTTTGGATGGACTAAGTACTGGGCTATTGATTGCAGACTATCGGACGTCCGCCTTTTCAACAGTCTGAATTGAAGGTTAGCGGACGGTGACTCGCCTCCCCCACTAGATGGGCCCCACAAAGCGGCGTAGTGCCTCGGGCGCAACATCGGTGTGGTCGGCTAAGGGTGTCGAGAGGTGTGCACCGGTTTCACCATCGCGAGAGTGCTCGTGACAGGTTTCCCCGCTATTATAGGTGAGCACTTCCACCCTTCCGAGCATATGGCTCTTGCGCTCCTCTGCCGACCAGAAATGAGGCGAAGCCCAGAGGCGGGGGATAAATTACGATTTCCCTCTGGAGGTCTGGGTCCGTGGGGTCGCCACTCCCCAACAGCTCGCCACAAGCTGCCTACGGGCCTTATTATGCATGCCATATAGATACTTCTCTAATGGTCTATACGTTTTGAAAAAGTGTGTTTGTTCATCAAATTATCATTTATGAATATTGGCATAATTTACCATAATAGCCCTTAAAGTCATGAAATATCTTGCTCTTGAAGTCAAGGCAACGTAAGCATTGTAAAGAGACCAAGATGTTTAAGAAATAATAAAAATTTTAATGAAATCTAAAAGTGTTCGAACATAAGTGAAAAAAACGAAAGTTCAGTCAACTTCATGCAAGTAAAAGAGAGAGGATCTTAAGAATGTTCTTTCTAGGAATTCGCACTAGTATAACGTAAGTAAGCTAAGGAAAGATTGCAGAGTGGAAATAATATTCTAAAATGATATTTGAAACTTTTTACAAAATCATTTTCTTATATAAGTGTCCCCAAAATTAACGCAAATTTGAATTAAATAGAAAATGCCATTTTTAATAGTCTTTAATAGAATGAATAATGAATATAATAGCAAATGGCGGCAAAGTCAAATCTTGCGTTAATTGGGACCTCTTCTCTTCCTATAATTATCTTCTCCATTTAAAGCCATGGAGGTGGCGGTACATATGCGCTGTTTTTAACATTGGTCAAGAGCATTTATTAATTCGACTGTATTTTTTTGTGTGTACCGCATTCTATGTTATGGTAAAATAACTTACGTAACTTTTGACTTAGTGATCAAATTTTGAATATACTTCTTTGTATAATAGCTAGTGTATTTTTTTTTGCACCTCAATGTTTCCTATATATTAAGTGTCTACGTCTAAGGCTACCTGTAAGAGATCACTTACAGTGATAAGGTCGCCTTTGCATGCTGCAAATTTGTGTTTTGTATGTTCCTTTATACTTGTTTTCTTTTTTTTTTTGTGTGTGAAATAAAGAATTTATCTATCTATCTATCTAGTGCTGCTTATGTAATGTTTTATTTAAAATTTAAAGATCTGACGAGTAATTTTTAAGTTATTAATAATAAGTTCACTTTTTGTCTTTGTTTTTTTGCTAAAATCTTAGTTATTTTAACCACAGAAAACAGGTAATTCATAAAAAACTAACAATAATACATCAAAGCTTATACTCAGCATAATTTATTATTATAACATAAATATTTCATTTTTTACATAATGAAAAGTATTCGTGATTTCATCATGTTCGTAGCCCAATACTGTTATTTAACACGTCCTTCGTCATATTAGCCCAAAAACCTTGACCTTAGCGCTAGCTTGTAAAAAGTAAATTACTTATACAAAAATTCACGCATTATGAATAATGTGATTATTATCAAAATTCTCGCCCTGTCAAGTGTACGTTTTACTTGTCATTCTGTAACACGCGTTTCCTGTATTTAGTAAGGTGGTAAAGAAATTCTAGTGTTAAGACACTCCGTTTTTTATTTTTTGTTCATTTTAGAGATAGTAAGTGTTGGGTAGTTATCCAAATTCATGTAAAAAAAAACATTTTTTCAGTTTCATACTGTATCCCGCACATAGCATTGTAGGCAGAGGGAATCTGAGAATCTAATATTTGGGCACTCTGTTCTCTTTTAACATATTTCGCCTAATTGAGGCATTGCGTGCAAAGTGGCAGAACTCCACGCCGTGCTTTACTTTGTTACCAGAGCGGAAATGAAAACACTAAATATTATTTAATATTTTCATTTCCTGGAGCTGAAAAATTCCATTTCCTGGAGTGAAGATCGAACCCACAACCTGTCGCGTTTACACTCGCACGCTTGTGCCACTGCGCCACGACAGGTTTTAGGCGTTTAGTGATTATATTAAGGTTATAATATATCTTTGGTATTGTTCAAATTAACAATAGCTTATAGGTATCTGATGGTTTCCACGTCAACAAACGTGGGTATGCCCCTATTGTTCGTCTAGAGTAGGTTTGTCCTCAAATAAGTAATTAAATTTAGGTCCATCCCAGAGGACAAAAGTTTAATTATTACGAATCCAGTGACGTGTGATAAAATTTGCAAAATTCTTCATTACATGGGAAATTCTTCATTACAAGAAAATATTTATATTAGATTTTTTTAAATATGTAATAATATATGAATAATATTGGTAATACATTGTATGTGGGTTCGATGCTCATTCTGGGCAATAATTCTATTTAATTACTTTTCCCATTTCTTCATTCTGGTATGACAAACTAACTAGCTTGTGGTATTGAGTTCCATCACTGAAAGTTCTTCCGAAAATTAAGAACAAAGTGTTTTAACGGAGATTGTCTCTCTACTTCCTCTACCTTGTTATAAAAGCGTAGAGGTGAAAAAGAAACATTTATAATTTCCGATAAAAGATGATAATTATACAAAGAATGCTATTTAGGATAAATAGTTTCCAAAATAAATTGATTATCAAAGTTAGCTTCCAAAGCTGTCCTAATATTATTTACACATAAATACATACATAGCTTCACGCTGTATCCCGCATATGGCAGGGTAGGCAAAGGGAACCTAGTGTTAAGACACTCCGTTCCTCACTTTCTGCCGAATTAGGCACTGCGTGCTCAGTGGTGGAACTCAACGCTGCGCTTTGCCTTGTTACTAAACCCAGGAAATGAAAAATTCCATTTCCTGGAGTGGGAATCGAAGCCACAACTCGCCTTTACAGTCGCACGCTTGTACCACTGCACCACGACAGGCGTTATAATATTATTTAAGTAAATATAAACGATTCTAGAAACATTAAGACAAAGTACGGCGTTGAGTTACGTTACTCAAAATTCTTCTGAAAGTCGAGAACAGAGTGTCTGCATATTAGATTCTCTCTAACACTTCTATGCAGGAAAAACTGAGGAAAAGACATTTTTATTTCCCGATAAAAAATATTATATAAAAGTTGCTATTTACAATAAACAGCCAAGTTATGATATAACTTAATTGTAAAAAATAACCATATTCCAAAAGTGTCTTAAAGCTTTTTAAGTGAATATAAACGATTCCAGTAGCGTTCGTTAAAACTTCTTAAGAATGCCGATCGGCTACAAAAAGAGGAAGAACAAACAAAAAATGTAGAAAACTTTCCTTTAAAGCCGGTTAGAAACTGAATTAGATTATCAAAGAATCAGTTGATGAATTTAAGATATTGATAACTTTCAGGGAAATAAGTCGTTAAAGCTATTGCTGAGTTAAATATTTTTGTAAATTACATACGTACATATAGCAGGGTAGGCAGAGGGAACAGTATTAATACACTCCGTTCCCCACCTTCCGAATTTAGGCTTTGCGTGCTAATTGGCGGAACTAAACGCCGCGCTTTGCTTTGTGACCAAGCCCAGGAAACAAAAAATCCATTTCCCCAGAGTAGAATCGAACTCCACGTCGCGTTTACAGTCGCACGCAATATAGATATAGATCTTTCTATTTTTACAGATTTTCTTCTTTTTTTCTCACCTTATTAAAAATGTGGTGAAATTCTGATAGACTGACACATGTCTCCCCTTTTCCATAACTTTTTTTGAAGGTATAATGCGCCTGGTGCCTCAGAGGCTTAGCTGCAACCACCACCATCAGGCAGGTCCCTTCTGCTCGTGTGCCGTCCGTTGTATCACTAAAAAAAAAAAAAAAAAAAAAAATACTCAAGAAACGTTTGAAACTTAGAATTTTAATTAATACGAGTTGCCAGGCTACTGTAGTGTATTCGAAAATATTTTTCAGCCAGCATGAAATTTTTTGAGAACCCGAAAAAATTCAACTGTCAAAGGAAACATAACAAAGTGATGTAAAAACAAAAGCGTTGTTCAACTACAAAAAAATATCAAAAATATTCCCAATACATTTCTGAGTATATTTCAATAGAGTTCTCCAGATAGCCACTAAAAATATATACTTTTCATATCGTCACTTCAGTTTTGAGTGGGCAGAGAGTATTGGTCTCTAGATATTTATATATTAATACAAAGAAGCAAAAATTTTCTACGAAAATTACGCGGACGGAGTGGAGCATGAAACTTGGCACACTTATAATTTATATAGAGAAGGAGTGCAGAATGATAGTATTCTTTAAACAAAGCATAAAATATATAAAGAGTTAATAAAATAAATGTTACACACACTAACATGGCTTGATATGCACGTTCATATAAAAGTGACATATACATAAGTTGCATAGATGCGTTGGCTAACGCGTCACGGGGACATCTTCAGTCTATAGAACTTACGGTATTGGTATATAAAAAAATTAAAATCACCAAAATTAAATTTAGACGTAGCGGTATTTTAACGAATTAACCGACTCCTCTAAGATAGAAATATAAATATAGAAGAAAGGAGGTTGTCAATTCGTCTATATTTTTTTTATGTGTACCGCATAAATTTTTACTGGTTGAATCAATTTTGAAAATACTCCTTTTTGATGGCTAGTGCTTCTGACATGGCCCCATTTAAATTTAGCTAAGTTCTAAACGAGTAATACGAAAACTATTTTAACTGGATTAATCGCGTATATTTTAAGTTTTTTTTTTTTTTTGTTTTTTTATGGATAATTTGATGGCAAACGAGCAGAAGGGACCTCACCTGATGGTAAGTGGATACCTTTCGTTTCCATGAACATCTACAACACCAGAGATGTTGTAGATGCGTTGCCAACCTAGAGGATACAGATGGAAGGGAGGACAATATAGTATTCCGTTCTCGGAACCACCACATTTTGGGGAAAAAGCGATGGGTATGGGAATGGAAAATCCGGCTAAGGTGCCATCGAACCGGAACACATCATAAGATATTTGGCGGTTCGTTCTGACATGATAGTGGTCGCGAGCCAGGCGGAGACGAACCCCTTCCTACCACCAAACAAAGTAGTATTCGGAAATACATTTTGAAACCCGACGCTTCGAATATTACAGTAGTCCGGATTAATCCAGTGCTAAAAACGGATTTATTCAATGAAATTATTTTTAAAAAAGTTTCATTTAATATGTGTAATAATCACGAAAATCAAAGAGCTCATTCAGTAACGAGTAGATGTTTCGTAATAATTTTACTTTTTAGTGCATAAACAAGTAAATAATTATTTTTGCTCTTCGGGATGTACTCGTACATAAACATTCCCATAGAATATCATATCGCATCTATTTATTTTATATGAAATATATCTTTAACTTGGGTTATGTCAAGTAAAATGGGGATTAAGAGTGACACAAAAATGAATGTCGCCGTACTAATTGTTTTGAGACCAAGGGACGCGGTCACTGCTGGAGCGAGAAATTGTATTAGGCCGATGTTAACTTAGAACAGTTGATGGAAATAGCATAATTTTGTAGTTTATATTCTAGACGGAGTGAGACTAGCTCAGAATAGATGTGTAAGAAAGCCTGAATATATATATATATATATATATATATATATATAAGTATATATATATGTATAATATATATATATATATATATATATATGTATATAAGGTTTAGTAACAAAGGCAAAAGCGCAGCGTTGGAGTTCCGCCACTCACACGCAGTGCCTAATTCGGCGCAGAAAGCGGGGAACGGAGTGTCTTTAACACTAGGTTCCCTTTGCCTGCCCTGCTATATGCGGGATACAGCGTGAAGCTATGTATGTATTTATGTAAAAATAATATTAGGGACAGCTTTGAAGCTAATCCTTGATAATCAATTTATTTTGAAAACTATTTATCCTAAATAGCATTCTTCTTTGTATAATTATCATCTTTATCGGGAATTATAAATGTTTTTTCACTCTTACAGGCTTATAACAAGGTAGAGGAAGTAGAGAGACAATTCCCCGTCAAAACACTTTTGTTCTTAATTTTCGTGGAAGAACTTTCAGTGATGAACTCAATACCACAAGCTAGTTAGTTTGTCATACCAGAATGAAGAAATGGGAAAAGTAACTAAATAGAATTATTACCCAGAATGAGCATCGAACCCACATACAATGTATTACCAATATTATTCATATATTATTACATATTTAAAAGAAATCTTTATAAATATTTTTCTTTGTAATGAAGAATTTCCCATGTAATGAAGAATTTTGCAAATTTTATCACACGTCACTGGATTCGTAATAATTAAACTTTTGCCTTCCGGGATGGACCTAAATTTAATTAATACTTATTTGAGACAAACTTACTTAGACGAACAATAGGCATACCCATCACGTTTGTTGACGTGGAAACCATCAGATACCTATAAGCTATTGTTAATTTGAATAATACCAAAAGATATAAAGGTTATAACCTTTAATATAATCACTAAACGCCTAAACCTGTCGTGGCGCAGAGGTACAAGCGTGAGTGTAAACGCGACAGGTTGTGGTTCGATCTCCCACCCAGGAAATGGAATTGTTCATTTCCTGGGTTTGTTAACATGCAAAGCGCGGCTGAGTTCCGCCACCACACGCAATGCCTCACCCGGCGTGAGAGTGGGGAACGCATTCATTTATTTTATATGAAATACATCTTTTTTAACTTGCCAAGTGTCAAGTAAAATGGGGATTAAGAGTGACACAAAAATGAATGTCGCCGTAATTAATTGTTTTGAGACCAATAAGGGACGCGGTCACTGCCGGAGCGAGAAATTGTATTAGGCTGATGTAAGCTTAGGAACAGTTGATGGAAATAGCATAATTTTGTAGTTTATATTCTAGACGTGAGTGAGACTAGCTCAGAATAGATGTAAGAAAGTTCGAATATATATATATGCATATATATTATATAGCAGAGCATAGCAGCATATATATATATATATATATATATAAGTTGCTAATATATTGAGGCGTAATATGCACCATCGTAACCACCACATTCTGGGGAAAGGATGGTGGAATAGAAAACCGGCTTGATATTAACACGAACCGGAACACATCATAAGATATTTGGCGGTTCGTCTCTTGACGCGATGGTGGTCGCGAGCCGTTTTTTTTTTTTTTTTTTTTTTTTTTTTTTATGGATAATGGATGGCAAACGAGCAGAAGGGACCGCCTGATGGTAAGTGGTTACCTTCGCCCATGAACATCTACAACACAAGAGATATACTAGATGCGTTGCCAACTCCAGAGGATACAGATGGAAAAGGGAGTGATAATGTAGTAGTCCACATCGGAACCACCATTTTGGGGAAAAGGATGGGTGGAAAAGAAAGGAAAACCTGGCTTACATATCATCGAACCGGAACACATCATAAGATATTTGGCGGTTCGTCTTTGACGCGATGGTGGTCGCGAGCCAGTCGGAGGACGAACCCTCTTACCACCAAACTACTGGATACTAATAAACCAATAAATTTATATGAACATGACACTACATTGCTTTAAATGTAATTTAACAATAGTAGAACGAAATACGCACACGCCTATTCTAAAAATTTCACTGTTTCATGAACATAACAACTCGACTCTGGAAATGAAAGCATAGATGGTAAATAATTTGTTTACACAAATTTGAACTTTATTTTCTTTTTCTCAAAGTATATTTTTAAGAATCAGTATTCAGATAAATTAGTGTAAAAAGAGCTAGTTAAAAGCCTTTACTAATTATACTATGAAGTTATGTGACTATTTATGAAGGTTAATACAATAATAACAAATACCTTTTTAGGGTTTCATATTTAAAATACCAGAGTTCGTTACTGTTTTTTATTATTTGAGAAAAATATTTTAAAGTTAAGAATGTTAAAAAAAGGAAACCGTCTTCAAAGAAAATATAGTAAAAATAACAATTGTTACGAATAGCTCAAAAACTCGTAAGATTTTAATTAAATTAAAATGAGTTTTCCCCTTTCCCACCTATTCTTTCCCAAAAATGTGGTGGTTCCGATAGCGGACTACTACATTATCCTCCCCTTCCGTCTCTATCCTCTAGGTTGGCAACGCATCTACAACATCTCTGGTGGTGTAGATGTTCATGGGCGAAGGTAACCACTTACCATCAGGTGGTCCTTCTGCTCGTTTGCCATCCGTTATCCATAAAAAAAAAAAAAGAGTCTACATTGAAAGTCATATAGAAAAGGAATCAAAATTGGTTCAAATACAAAAAAGTTATGTTACCGCATTTGTTATCACACACAAAAAAATACAGTTTAACTGATAACCTCCTCCTTTTTGGAAGTCAGTTAAGAGAAAAAAGATAGATAGATAGATAGATAGAAAAACTTTATTGCACACTTGAAATTATACATAAAGAAAAAATCTTAAATAATACAACAAATGCACAAAGGCGGCCTTATCACCAAAAGTGATCTCTTCCAGGCAACCTAACTGAAAGGATCTACGGATAAAAGCGGGCACAATGCGGTGCAAAAAATATAACGGATAAATAAATCAACCTAACATACTGTTAGTAGGACTAACATACATACATATATTCCAATATAATAGTAAATATACATGAATGAATACATACATATAATATATACATACAAATATACATAAATATATACATACATATATATATTTCTATAATAAATATACTACATGTGGAGATAGTGTTTCTTGACTCTGTATTTAAATATGAAAAAGATATAAGTTATAAATATAAATATCTCCAGAAAATAGCTATTCTAATGAAAATTATTAAAATTTTTACATTACTTATTCTGCACAAGAATTGACTTTTGATTGTGTTACCGTTTCTAAAAAAATGATTTATTTAGTACTTTTTTTTAAATTACAAGACAAAAATTAAATAATTATAATAGACAAAGAGAATCTTAATAATAGTAATGATACGTTATTTCGTCTTTGACTCTTTTACTTATATAAGTAGTGTCCTCAACACTGTATTATAACCAGATTGAAGATAGATAGATATTTTATAAATGGACACCCCAATCTAAAAACGTACTTTTTTATACATTTCTCATATACTACTTCGGAATTGACAAATTAAAAATTACCCTTAATCTAATTTAGTAATTTTCTCAGTATCCTTTGTAAAGTAGCCATAGAATTATTATAGAACTGTATTAAAAAAAAAACAGCTTCACGCTTTATCCCACATAGCCGGGTAGTCAGAGAGAATCAAGTGTCAAGATACTTTGTTCCACGGTTTTAAACTGAATTCGATACATTGCGTGTTAAGTAGCGGAACTTAACGCTACTCTTTTTCTTGCCAGTACGAAATAATTAAAATAATTAAAACGCCTAACGTGGCGCAGAGGCACAAGCTTGCGACTATAAATGCGACAGGTTGTGGGTTCGATCCCCACTCCAGGAAATGTAAAATTTAGTATTTTCATTTCTTGGGTTTGGTAACAACGCAAAGCGCGGCATTGAGTTCCGCCACTCAACACACAATGCCTCAATTCGGCGGAAAGTGGGGAACGGAATTGTTGAAAGAGAATTGTCTTAACACTAGGTTCTCTGGTTCCCTCTGCCTACCCTGCTATATGCGGAATACAGCGTGAAGTTAAAAAAAAATATATAACCACTCCCTCGAATGGAAATCGAACCCACAACCTATCGTTACAATTAGACGCTATATACTTCGCTTCATCTCTTATAAAACTTGACTATTTCTTTAAAAATACTTGTTTGTTATACCACAAGCTCCAGTATGTCGTCATAATAAAATCTCAAAGCCAAATAGAAGCTCAACGTTAGGCAAACATCAGTATGGTACTCTAAATGAATTTTCAAACTTCCTTTCATTTTTCCTTTTATTGTTTTTGCTTGGGCCTGAGCCAAATGGGTTTACTATTAGATTGATGTCTTTATACAAAAAATGGGAGGAACACCATAACGGTCCACGGCGTCGGTAACGGGGGAAAAATAATATGCCTGGAATAGCCAGATTATTTATATGTAATGGAGTGTAGAGCATGTTTTGATTTATTTATCGAAAACAAGGACTTATTTAATATTATGAAAAAATGTATAATCCTTTTGATAGCATAGTAATTTTGAAATTGCATTACCCCTTCTTTTATACATACATAGCTTCACGCTGTATCCCGCATATAGCAGGGTAGGCAGAGGGAACCTAGTGTTAAGACACTCCGTTCCCCATTTTCCGCTGAATTGAGGCATTGCATGCTGAGTGGCGGAACTCAACGAACTTTGCCTTGTTATAAAACCCAGAAAATGAAAATTCCATTTCCTGCAGTGGGAATCGAACCCACAACCTGTCGCGTTTACACACGCTTGTGCCTCTGCGCCACGACATGCGTTAATCTAAAGTATGACATTACACAATTGTTTGTTTTGTAAGAAAATTATAGAAACTGAAGTTATTTTTGAATTGAATTGAGTTCGCTAGTATTGCTACTTGTAGTACCGACTTAGATAAAGTAATACGTAAGTTTGTTTTAACAGAACGAGGTGCCGAAGTTGTAATGAATCGGAAAACTTTCCTCTTAAAGACATTTGCGCAATCTTAGTTGAGAGTGGAACTATATATCCGTTTACTTTACGATTACAATTTTAGTAACTTTGTTCGTCTTATCAAATAGACTTTTACATACATACATACATAGCTTCACGCTGTGTCCCGCATATAGCAAGGTAGGCAGAAGGAACCTAGTGTAAGGTAACATGGCAAAGCGCGGCGTTGATTTGCGCGACTCAGCACGCAATGCCTCAACTGTGTAAAGTGGGGAACGAGTGGAAGTGGGTGGTGAAAAGTGGGGAACGGAGTGCCTTAACACTAGGTTCCCTCTGCCTACCCTGCTATTTGCGGGATACAGCGTGAAGCTATGTATGTATGTATGTGTGTATGTATGTAGAAATGTAAATTTTTTAATTTGGTGTTCATTTAAAGTCTTTGTTAAATAATGCACTTAAGAAGGTTTATATTTAATGAAAAATGATTATATTTAAATTATATTCATTTCTTCACTCTGGGAAGATAAAACGCAGCGTTCTGTTCCGCTTATAACACGCAATATTCAAGGTTTTAACACACAGCCTATTGAGTTGCGGAACTCAACCTTCGGGGGGTAAGTGGAAGTATTGACACGAAGTTGAGTATCCTATAATACTAAAAAAAATAAACAATATATAAGAATTATTTATAGATAAGAATTATTTCTTATCAGAATTTTAATAATCACCCCAAAACTTAGTACTGCCTAAGTCACAACAAAAACACTTGCTAATCTTTGACTAATACGTGTTTATATTCAAAGTAATTTACCTAATTCAGCATCGGACCCCTCCAAGATCGTTTGTAAGGGATAAGCTGATCAAGTCGAGGGTTATCTGAACCAATTGCCTTTAATCGAAGGGTCATAGATTGTAGTCTATTTGTCACGAGAAATTAGTGACTTAATTTCAAGCTTTGTTTAACTTCGACTGTGCATAATTTTACCTCAAATTAACTGGGATTAGCAAATTTTAGATGTCAATTGGATGGAAGTATTGGGTAGCTTTCCATCTGTGCTTAAAAGCTTCGATATTTATTAGTAAGGTGAAAAAAGAAAAATTAAATATAATTATTCCCCCTAGGAGAAAACAAACTCATAAACAATTGCTACAAACATCAGATACTATCCCACTCTTTCTCGCCGCTTTAGTAAGACAAAACGCAGGGTTGAGTTACGCCAAGTTATAACGAAGTGTTATATTAGTTTGTCTATATAAGGGATAAAAAAAACACGACAGGTTGTGGGTTCGATTTCCACTCCAGGAAATGTTAGTATTTTCATTTCCTGGTCTTGATAATAAGGCAAAGCGCGGCGTTGAATTCCGCCACTCAACACGCAATGCCTCAATTTGGCGAAAAGTGGGGAACGGAAGTGTTGTAAGAGAAAGGAGTGTCTTAACACTAGGTTTCCAGGTTCCCTCTGCCTACCCTGTTATATGTGAGATACAGTGTGAAGTTAAAAAAAAAAATAAAGAGAATAAACCTAAAACGAAAATTAGATGGAAAATTTAGTAATTTTCATCTATCTGTACTTAAAATCATCAATCTTTACTATTTAAAGATGAAAAAAATAACAATAGTATTTCGATTATTACGCTTTTATATTTTAGAGTGATAAGACTAAGACAGATCCATTAGAAATTAATTATTATTTGACCTCTGGGGTCATAACCTGTTCACCTTTAAAATATAAAGAATTCCATTAAATTGTTCTTAAAATTAAACATTTTTGAAACACTATCATGGCACAGTAGTGATATGCCTGTGCATACATATCGGGGGTTCAAGTTCCACTCAAATATTTATATTTGTAACTGATATATGTATATAGATTTTTTTTGGTGGACGTTAAGGTAATGATTATAACGAAGTTAGCCACTTAATTGCTTCATTAATAAGGTTTGAACAAAACAAGAAAACCGACATCAAATAAAATGATACTAAAAAGTAAAATTATATAAATTCAAAAACTACTTGTCAGATCTTAACGAAATTTAAATGATACCACATCAGAAAGCACTAAGCTATCATATGAACAAGAATCATCAAAATCGCTACATCCAGTAAAAAGTTATAAAGTAAAACACATAAAAAATACAGTCGAATTGAGTTTCTCTCCTTTTTGTAGTCGGCTAATCAAAAAATGTGACAAGCATCAAACCCATTACCATTGAGAAAAACCAATAAATCTCTATCACAGTCTCTCGTCACTTGCAATAAGATTCGATCATTGAACGCAAGGGTCAACAATCCAGTATTTTCTTCGCTTAGAAAATCGCTGACTATTTGTTTTCAACTGAAGCTTTTTCTAAACGAAATATGTACTAGTTATTTTAATTTTCAGTCAATGTCTGAACATTAAAATAGTTTAATAAATATAAAATCGAAAAAAAATAAAATTACTTATATATTAAAAATGCGTGTCGTGGCACAGAGACGCAAGCGTGCGACTGTAAACACGACAGGTTGTGGGTTCGATTCCCACTCCAGGAAATGTTAGTATTTTCATTTTTCTGGGTTTGGTAACAAGGCAAAGCGCGGCGTTGAGTTCCGCCACTCAACACGCAATGCCTCAATTTGGCGGAAAGTGGGGAATGGAATTGTTGTAAGAGAACGGAGTGTCTTAACACTAGTTTCTCAGGTTCAGTTCAGTTTCCGGATACAGCGTGAAGTTAAAAAAAAAAAGTTTATATGTATATATATATGCTATTTATAGTTATTGCCAAGAAATTTAGATGCGCGGACTTTATGGTCATTGCCCTGTTTCAATTTGTATCTTCAAAATTCCGCTTTTTCTATTCCCTTAGGATTTTCAGGAAATATTTATCTAAATAATTTAGCTTTCTTTAGGTGTGTACTCTTTGTCCATATACAAATGAGTAACGAAACAGTTTAACTACCTGTTCAATATATATCTTTTGATTTGGTTGATCTGTTTGAACTAAATTTTTTGGCAAACTCTACCAAAGGCTTTCGCCATTCATCTCCTTGTTTATAAAGAAAGTATGAGCAAAAATGATTTATGTAGTTAAAAAAAATTTTAGGTTTTTTCTTTAGCTTCACGCTGTATCCTCGGACGACAGAAGTAGAGACATTCCGTCCTTTTAAAATTTGCGTTCTCCACTTTTCACCGAATTCATATACATTTTTAATAGATGATATATTTTTTGCATATATCCGGGATTTAGTAGCGTAAGTAAAAACAAACAATAAAAATATCACTCTTTATTACATTTTTTACACAAATTATAGATGTTGCATGTTTAATAATAATTTATTAAAACATTACATCAAAACAAACGTTCAGATTTATAAAAACTTACTATTTCATTAATATGTACACATATATATATTTTTTTAACTTCACAGAAGGAACCAGAGAACCTAGTGTTAAGACACTTCGTTCTCCACTTTTTCAAAAATTATCATTATTTTTTCTCTAAACTAACAATCTACCACTAAATAAGTTTATATCTATGTATTTTTAGTAACGACTGGGCTAGAGATAAAGCGAGAAGCTATGTTATATTAGGCATAAAAAATGTATGTGTGTATGATTGTTAGTTTATGTAGAAGCCAATGTTGAATATTTATATTTTCACCCCACTCCATTCTCTTTCAACAATTCCGTTCCCCACTTTCCGCCGAATTGAGGCATTGCTTGTTGAGTGGCGGAACTCAACGTCGCGCTTTGCCTTGTTACCAAACCCAAGAAATGAAAATACTGAATTTTACATTTCCTGGAGTGGGAATCGAACCCACAACCTGTCGCGTTTACAGTCGCACGCTTGTGCATCTGCGCCACGACAGGCGTCAACATATTTACTTTACTCAATGTTAAAACGAAAAGCACTAAGCTTTATTTGCCCGATCAAAAAACTTAAATTGAAGTCAGTGACTAAATAATGTGGTTTTAATAACGTTCACTTTCAGCGCTCCTTGGAAGTTTCAGTGCAATTCTGACAATTAAGAGGTTTGCGTTTCAGGAAAGCACCTTTAAATTATTGCAATTAGACTTGATTCTACATTTAGTTAGTATTTTTAAGTTTACAAAATGGAAGATTAAAGCTACATATATTTATTTTGAAACTAATCCAGTAAGCTTTGATTGGTAAAAACCACAAGTTTTTTTTCTATTTAAATGAGATTTAGAGACTATCTTGGCATAGCATAATGACTGACTGTACACGAAATTGTTCGTGGGTTCGATACCCACTCTGGGGAGAGATTATACTTAAATTATTTTCGTTTCTTAGCTCTGGTAAAACACAATGCAGCGTTGAGACCCACCGTTAAGAACACTGTGTCATAAGTTCGGGTGAAAATGAAGAACGGAATGTTTTATCACTAATTTCTCTTTGGCTACCCTGCTATACGAGAAAGAGCAGGAAAAAAGAACTCCCTAGAAATAATATTTAAAAATGAATTCATAAAGATTTACGTCATTGTCAGACTAACTACATTATAAGTTAGTTTCTTATTAAAAAAAGGTGCCGTTTGTCTGAAAACAAATTTCATATAAATAAAACAAGACATCCATCTTGAAACACTTCAATAGACCCATAAAAAAATGAGTCTCAGTATTCATTAAAATGTTATAAATACATTTTAAATATGATATATTTTTTGACAAATCATTAAAGAACAATATTCTTAGAAAAATCTTTCCACAATCTTAAATAAGTACTATTAGTTAAACCTCAACAAGGCCTCACTTGATTCCAAACAGAAACCTATTCGGCGCTAAAACAAATGCAGGTTAAGTTTATCTCGCTGAATCAGAGTGGCAGCTGTCTACGGCAATTAGAGCAAACAGTGGGACCGAGAGTACTCTACAAGTGACTACGTCTTAGCTGTAAAGCGAGAAATGTCACCTTGGATGAAGTTTAGAAGAAAATTCTCTTTAAAATTTATTAGATTTTGTTATTTTATTATTATTATTACTATATACGCCTGTCGTGGCAGAGGCAAAAGCGTGTGACTGTAAGCGCGACAGGTTGTGGATTCGATTCCCACTCTAGGAAATGTAAAAATAATTCATTTCCTGGGCTTGCTAGCAAGGCAAAGCGCAGCGTTGAGGTTCTGCATGCAATGCCTTAATTCGGCGGAATGTGGGGAACGGAGTTGTCTCTGCCTACCCTGCTATATGCGGGATAGTACATACCAAATTTCAGCTTTCTATTCAAATAGTGGGGCTGAGAGTACTCTAGAAGTGATTACGTTTTTGTAAACCGAGAAATGTCACCTTGGATGAAGTTTAGAAAATGTTCTTCAAATTTAAATCCTAAAAACTCAGCACGCAATGCCTCAATTAGTAAAATAAACCGCGGTGTTGAATTCCGCCAAACGACAATCTACAATGTCTTAATTTGTATTGAGTAGAGAACAGAGTGTCTTGATACTAGATTCTCTGACAACCTTGCTATGCGAAAAAAGCAAGAAGCTGCAAAATTACTAACACAATATGGCATACAATTAAAATAATCGACGCTTATTATGCACATATTGTAAAATACATATAAGCAAAAAATATATTGTTATTAAGAATTTCTCAAATCAAAATCAAAAGAGTACTCATCCGTTCTTTCCCATATTCCTCTCGTCAGTAATCGAGAACGTTTTCTAGCAAAATTTCCATAATACATCTATACATATAAAATTGGAGTGTTTGTTTGTAATATTAAAATAACTGCTTTTTACTACATATATATTAATATATCTAAGGTACATACATACCAAAATAACATTCTTTAAAATTTTTGTCTGTCTGTATGTTAGTTACCGCTAATCTCTGAAATGGCTAGACCGATTTTGATGGGACTTTGACTGGCAGGTAGCTGATGTAATAAGAAGTAACTGAGGCTACTTTATATCCATACTAATATTATAAATGTGAACGCAAGTTTGTTTGTTATGTTTTCATTCCAAAATACTCAACCGATTATTATGAAACAAATTCACATATTCTTAGAGATATTAAAGAGGACGTAGGATACTTTTATACAAAAAAAGTACAAAAACAATATTTTGGCAGACAAAAAAATATATTATTTATCAAAAAAAAAAAAAAAAAGAAATTAACTACTTCAAAGCCTTCTAATTACTACACACTTCAGTATATACTATGATACTATGATGAATATTTGACTGACTTTGACCACGTGATCGAAGCCGCGAGAAATGCCTAGTATAAAATAAAAAAAACTGCTTAATATTTAATGTAAAATATCTCTACCAATATCAAAATGAGTGAATGATTTCCCCATTGTTTATTTAAAAACCCAACTGCACGAGAAAATCTTCATTCGAGAGATTAAAAACTATATATTGAAAAGCCAGCAAAAGAGTAAAAGCAAAATGTTGCCTGATATGAACCTTTGGCAATGTTTGCATATTTTTTTGCAATGATTTCAAATTATGCTGAACATATATTCGTAGTTAATGTTTAATTACTTAATTTAACAAAGGAAATGGACTTCAAACAAAATACACCAAAAATAATGCTATTACGAATACCTAACTTAAAAACTATTAGACTTTAGCTATGATTAAGATTAATTAGCACTAACTATTAGCTGTCATATAAAAATAGAATTACCAAAATCGGCTTAACCGAGTAAAAGGTTATGAGGTAACGCACGTAAAAAATACAGTCCAATAGAAAACCTTCTCTCTTTTAAAGTCGATGAAAATACTGTTCTGACATATCTGATAGTTCACGTTAATTGTAAATTCAAATGTTATTAGAGGAGAACAATATATTTAACTCTATTGTGCCTCAATAAAAGAAAGTGGGGAACGAAGTGTCTTAGCACTAGGTTCTCAGGTTCCCTCTGCCTACCCTGCTATATGCGGGATACAGCGTGAAGCTAAGCACTCAACATTAAATAACACATTTGCAATTGAAAACAAAAAAATCCGTTCCCAGAATTTCGTCATAGTAAATTTATAATTGTTAACCTAATGAGATACGAGTGTAGTCAACATCAGTAAAAGCACTTACCTGGATACACGTAGCTTAAAATAAACTTGAAAGGCCTTTAACGAAGTGCCTTTTGTTCGGGAACAACAAATAACCTCATTGTGACTGTTAATAAACAGATTAATTAATCGTATCGGCTATAATTGACAATGCTACAGACAAATTGAACATGCCTTTTCCAAAGTCAATACCAGCCAATGAATGACCCTTGTAGACAGTTTCATTGTTTCACTGTTATATTATAATTTTAAGTGCAATATTGTTGGTTTTTGTAGTTGATGTATTCATATTGTGTGCAATTACGTTTTTTATTATTGAAGCGCTAAAAAATAATGGTGTTTTGTTAAATGAACATGGAAAATCAGTTTCATGGTTTTTTGTTCACTAAGTAAGTATTCGTGGTGAGTTCAAACCCACTGGAGATGATAATATATCAATTATTTTCGTTCACTGCAGGGAAACTGGTAAGGTAAGCGTCGTTGAGTGCCGCCACTAAAGACGCAATGTCTCGAATTTCGGTATGTTTTGACACAGAGTCCTTATACTATCGTACTACGCAAGAAAAAGTGTTAAGCTAAAGAAAAGATGAAAGAAACAGGAACATAAAATAAACATTATTTTTCTATTTAATTCAAACTCAAAAGAATGAATGAAAAATGAATCAAAAATTTCAAGATAGTTATAAAATAACCGTCAAAGAATACTGCTAACTAAATATATCAACAAGCTGTTCATACTCTCACAAAAGCTCATGTCACTCTCAATTATCTCGAGATAACGTATTCTGTACGTAAAAGGTTCTTTATAATGCAGCTTTTAATTCACCAAATAGATAAAAGATAATATCTTCGAAGCGTAGGATGAGAATAAAGAAAATTATGAAAGACACGCTTAAAAAGAACCTGTCAGGTGACAGCCGCAAGCCGGTCTTACTTTGTTGGATAAAGTCTATTCTGTTAGTTTAGTGTAGTGTTTACCGGATATAGTTGTATTTAGTATAAGAATTAAATTTATACTAGAGTTTTTCTATTAGAAATGCTTTCTTTTTTTACCATTTTTCATTTTGCGATACGAAGGGTTTAATACTATCTCAAAGACGACACAACACACGCTAAAGGGTCAGGTTGCAGGGGACTACCTATATATGCCTGCTACGATGAAAGCTATAGTCAGTTGCGAGAGATTATAGAACTCGCTTCGCTCCTTCTGTGAGGCAGTAGTGTTCGAGAAAGAGACAAACATGGCCTCTTCCAACCTCTCTATCTGCTACAAGAGACGGGAACGCCAGAGGTTGGCTTATAATCCCCGCCTACCCTACTATTTGAGTCAGAGGGCCGTCAGCTTGGAGAAGCTGATCACCTAGTTTTCTGACCCAAACAGATCGCTATATTATTATTTTTTATTCATATCACAGCGAGTAAAGACATTAATTCATAAATATACTTAATTTAAAATATGCATTTTCATGTGTCCTTACCTTTGAAACGCACATTATGCCTTTAAGAGGTATCAGGTGACTATTCCCTACAGTGCCTCTACAGACTACGGAACATTAAAAATGCGCTAATTCCTAAGGCGGGAAAAGACAGCTTGCAAAGTAACAGGACTTAAAATTATGAGAGAAAACGACCATCTTAATAGTTTTAATAAACTGTTTTTTTTAATTGCAATTAGCAGTTTCATTTGATTATTCAATTTTAGTTACATTTGGAAACGGGAATGGAGGTTCATTATTACGCTGTAGGTTTTGACTATCCTGTAAGTCTATGAGGGTTCTAAGTTCGACTCTCGGTTAATGTTATTGGGTTTCTTTTAGGTTGGGTATTTAAGCATCTCCCTTCTTCTTTTTATAAAGGTAGAGAGAGTAGTCTTTAGATTCTCTGTTCTATATTCCATGTTGAAATGCAAATGGTAGAGCTTATTGACTAGATTCATCAAAATATATTACGATTATTGTATAAATATAAAAAAAATATATTTTTAAAAATATTAAAAACAAATTCTCTCTTTATCACTAATGTAAAACCTCACTACTGAAGTGTTTACGACGGTAAAGATTAAAACACATGTAAGAAGTTACGTGGAAAAGATCATCTCAATTAAACCGAATTTAGGTAACATACACTAAAAAGCAAAATTACGAATAACTCAAAAACTACTTGTCAGATCTTAATCAAATTTAAATGAGATTACATCAGAAGTTCTAGTTATCATATCAAAATTGAAACGAAATAATGAATTGAGACCATCTTTGTTTAAGTTGATTTCCCTGTGAGGGGACGGGGTTAGAATACAATTCCCATCCGCCGCTGGGTACTGTCCCGTAAGAGGCCGATATCCCAGTCGTTTGGTGGTTGGAGGTTCGTCCTCCGACTGGCTCGCGACCACTATCATGTCAAAGACGAACCGCCAAATATCTAACGTTGTGTTCCGGTTCCATGGCATGTAAGCCAGGTTTTCCCGTCTCCCACCTATTAGAACCAACAATTTAAATACGTCTATGAACTACAATAGTTTCTAAAACCATTGCTATATTTGAAGAAACGACATTTGTGCCTTTCTTAATAAACAGCAATTCAAAGCCTGTATAAACACAAAAATAACTTAAAACTGTCTTAAACGGTATCCATTTAAACACAAAATTGAACTCTATTCCTCGCATATAAGATTAAAAATTCAATAGAAAAAATATCAAAATATATATTACTTTCAGTTTACGAGATGGCCCTTATTACGTGTGCGATAAGAGTGGGAATATATGAAAAATGTATAATGCATTGTGAGCTTTTAACAGTGGCGTAGAAAAAGTTGAAACGTGTTTAGTATGAAAACAATGACATTTTCGACAGCCTCTAGTTTACCTTGTAAAGGAAAACACATAACCTGCGAAAACATCCGGATGATGGAAATTGTTAGAGGAATTGCTGTTACTTAAATAGAACAAGCAAGCTTGTTTAGAGGTTAAAGTTAAATATGTGTATATTTTTTTTATCATATTGTTGAGTATTAAATTTAATTATTATAGATAATAATGGAGGAACGGAAAAAGGAGTGTTTTATCACTAGGTTCTATCTATCGCTGGTATGCAGCAGGAAATATTACTTGGGACCTTTCGTGACGCAGAGGCAAAAGCGTGCGACTGCAAAGGCGGTTGTGGATTCGATTCCCACTCCAGGAAATGAAAACATTAAATAATATTAAGTATTTTAATTTCCCCGCTCTAATAACAAAGCAAAGCGCGGTGTTGAGTTCCGCAACTCAGCGCTTAATGCCCCCATTTAGCGGAAAGTAGAAAACGGAAATATTTAAAGAGAACGAAGTGTTTTAACGCCAGGTTCTCTGGTTCCTTCTGCCTACCCTGATATGTGCAGGATACAGTGTGAAGCTATATGTATAAAACAGGTAAAGGTCCCTGATAATTGTTCACAGTTTTGAATTGATCTGACCTGCTTAATAAAGATATTAAAAGATTCTGTTACATAGACACATACATGCAAACAGATCAAACTTCGGCGGAAAGTGGGGAACGGAATTGTTGAAAGAGGATGGAGTGTCTTAACACTAGGGTGTTTGGTTCCCTCTGCCTACCCCGCTATATGCGGGATACAGCGTGAAGTTAAAAAAAAATCAAGCTAATAAGCATACTAAAAAGTATAAAGTGTCCCAGCACATTCCTTCTTTAAAACTAGTTAAAAATCGTGATTTTATGTTTCATTTCTTAATAGCACGATAAAAGAAAAGGTGGGAAAACATAATTACATTAAAATTGCAATATTTCATTTAAACTTCCTGTGCACGTCAGCTTCTTATATAATTACGCGAGCGACTCTGAATTTAAATATACCATAGTTCAGAAATCATAAACACGCAAGGAAAACGGTAATGGCGCCAATTACTCGCGGCGTACAGGTAATTCCCCGTTGGAGATAATTCATTGTCACGTGACCTTAAAGTATGAATGTGGCAGAGTTTTGAGGAAACGTCTTCATGTGTTGATTTAAAAAAAAAATACTTTATAACTATTTTGTTGGTTGAAAACTCGTTTTTCATTTTTGTAGATGAATATTTAAAATGTTATATTTTTTTTTACTAATCTTAAGCTTAGGTGCTATTATATCCTAGTGGCGAGGTGTCCATATAACACGGTTTCCATGGAATTTTGTAAGCCTACAAAAAATACCTAGATATGTATAACTGAGTGACTGACAAACAACTTGCCATAGAAAGTGGCTTTTCGAAATTCTCAAAAAACGAGATAAACCGGGATGCTAAGTTTTATAGAAAGTGAACAAAATCGTGGGTATATTATTAATATTGTCACATAAATGATCATAAAAGAATTAATACATGCAATATTGCGTGACATTGACCGTTGTTTTCTATTTTATATCCTTCCTATTCTAATTAATTTGCAGGGTCTAGATTCGTCACAATTCAGGTTCAAGTTTATGAAGGGAAACTTCCTACTCTAGGAAATGAAAATGTTAAATAATGTTTAGTAGTTTAATTTCCGTACTCTGTAACAAGACAAAGCGCGGCGTCGAGTTCCGCCACTCAGCACGCAATGCCTCAATTCGTCGGAAAACGGGAAACGGAAATCTTATGAGAACGGAGAGTCTTAACACAAGGTTCTCAGGTTCTCTCTGCCCACCCTGTTATATGCGGTATACAGTGTGAAGCCAAAAAAAAAAATAATATCTTCTATTGACTTATTTGATCCAGCTGTTCATCACTTATAAAACGAAAACTTACTTTGTTCCGTTCTAACAAAGCACACGAAAGATGGTAATCGTGGCAATTAAGCATTGCGCACTCCATTATAATGATAATAATTTTATCTGTAATTTGCTTTATTCTTATGCAAGCTTTTATATGTTTATTAGACAGGTACCTAAATATTATATTCTATGTTGTATTATCAATTTAAATTTGTAAATAATGTATTTTATTTTAGCTTTATGAACCAAGTAGAGACACAAGCGTGCGACTGTAAACGTGACAGGTTGTGGGTTCGATTCTCACTCCAGGAAATGAAAATTATTAAATCATATTTACTATTTTCATTCCCTTGCACTGGTAACAAGACACAACGGCGTTGAGTTCCGCCATTTAGCACGCAATGTCTCATTTCGGAAGAAAGTAGGAAACGGAAATGTTAAAAAAGAACGAAGTGCCTTAACACTAAGTTCTCATATTCCCTATGCCTACCCTACTATGAGCGGGCGTAAAGCTAAAAAAAGATAATTCATAGACATTAGCTAAGGGCATTTATCATCAAAATTTTGTTCTTGGGTTAGATTGAGATTCTGTTCTAATACAGATCTAGAAGAACTACTTCATAGTTAAATTCCGAGTATCAGTACTTAAATTTGAGACTACTCATAACAAATTTCAATGATATTGAAACAAAAAAGTTTATTCTTTGAACACGCCACTCTCTGTGCATACTAAGTAGCTCAATAAGAATAAATAAAACATTATTACTATTAGCTAATCTCATCTACATTTGCTCGTATATATAAGTCCATAATAAAAGTTTTCCCCATCGATAACTCATCCCTAACACAGCTATTACACGAAAAAATGCCAACCATTAGAATAGGAAGGATATAAAATAGAAAACAACGGTCAATGTCACGCAATATTCGTTTTAATGCGATAGGTATATTATGCAGAATCCAGCCGTGGCGACCAAGTATCCTAACAAACGATAGTCGAATCACAAAAATAAATGTAATCGTGGCCTCACAATAATCATTTGAATAGAAATGTACTGATTTCGTAGTCAGGCTACGCAAACACTTCCTCGCTGGGGGTTGCTTCTTGAAACGATGCTATTACTAACTTTCACCTATTTTTACTGAATTCAAGCAGGTTATTTTTAGGAATTAACCTTTAATAGATAATGCAAAATTATGAAAATTAACGCCTGTCGTGGCGCAGCGGCACAAGCGTGCGACTGTAAACATGACAAGTTGTGGGTTCGATTCCCACTCCAGGAAATGTTAATATTTTCATTTCCTGGGTTTGGTAACAAGGCAAAGGGCGGCGTTGAGTTCCGCCAATCAACACGCAATGCCTCAATTTAGCGGAAAGTGGGAAACGGAATTATTGTAAGAGAACGGAGTGTCTTAACATTAGGTTCTCAGGTTCCCTCTGCCTACCCTGCTATATGTGGGATACAACGTGAAATTGAATGAAAATTAACCGTCATAGGTTACTTCTTTAAATTAAGTGTCATTAATTACAAGAATTTATTAACCTTCTTTCTAAAGCGAGGAAATGTTTTACGGATACCCACCCGATTGGGGACTCGCACAGGTTAAGTAAGATTCCAGATCGACAGATATAGACCGTCCGTATACCGAATAAAACCTTAAGGTACTTCTCTTCCTTTAGGACTACAAACATTGCCGAGGTATCCATGATCCTCGTTGGCAGGCATTTGTTAGACCTAGGCTAGTATGGATTTTGAGCCAGCTAAACTTCCCAAAATTTAATTTTGATCACAATTATATATAATCAGTATTTTGATTAATTCTAAGTTGAAGACATAATAAACTGGTGAATTAAATATTTTTGTATAACCGGCCCACTATGAGTAAAAGAAAGAGCTTTACTTGTAGAATGAATTTTTGAAAATATGTTGTCCCTAAAACCCTTGACAAATACAAACCCTTGTTTTTATTTGTCAGTATTGTAGCGACAAGGAAAATAAAGTGATTAAGCACTACGTAATTTCTGTTTCAATATCCCATAAGGAAGGACTACAGGATATCGACTATAAAAATAATAATAATATTATTTTCCAACAAAATATAATTTTTGTTATATTTCCAAATATAATATTTGAGTATTTTTCAGCTTTTTCTATACCATATGTTTATTAGTCCTAACGTCCTAACGTCGGATACGTTTACGGTCGTAAAGAACGTATTACTTTTATGTTGGTACTATACGATAATGTCTTGTTATATTTTTTCGTGTGTTTTATGTTAAACACATTTCATAGAAAAAGGTAGAAATATTGTAATAAAATGTTTATATTTAAGTTAATTGCTTAAATTTTTACTAGTGTCCCCGTTGACGCGTTAATAACGCGTCCTAGCAACGTTTATATAAACATGGATATCAAACCATGACAGTGTGTGTAACATTTATTTTATAATTTTTTTATACTTTTATGTATTATTTTAAAAAGATACTATCATTCTGCACACCTTCGCTATATAAACTATAAGTGTGCCAAGTTTCATGCTCCTCCGTACACGTAATTTTCGTAAAAAGGGGTCCAAAGTGCTTAACGTATTAATATATATATAATATAAACAGCTTCACGTCTTTATTCCAGAGTAGTTCGAGAGAACCTAGTGTCAAGACACTCCTTTCTCTGCTTTATTCTTTTAATTCTTGTACAATAATATTAAATTTAAAAAAATCAAATGAATTCACAATAAGATCTTTGCCTTTCTCAATCATTACACATTTCAAATGAAAGTATGTTAACCTACGAGTATTTATCGTGTATTTTTTGTCATTTGAGAATACATTTTTAGAACGATGTTTCGAATTGTCTACAATCCATGGTGATTTAAAAGTCGATTTAATTCATTATAAGTTTCAAAAAGCCAAATCTAATATATCTTCTTTTAATCGACTCCTAATTTATTATGATTACATTTTTCTGTTTATATGAAAAATTTGGTTTTTTCCCCACTCATCTGCATTTTGTTAAAAAAAATAAAATTGATATGGTCGCTGAATTCCATAAACAGAATAAGCGGAACCCAACGCCGCTCTTTTGGTAATCAGGTCAAGGAAATTATATTATTTTAAATAATACCAGCTTTTCAGTAATTACATATAGTACAAAAGGGTATCGTTATTTTTTCAATTAGTTATGATTCAGCTATGTCAGGATAAGAAGTCAAAATTACAATTTTCGTTTATCGACATATACTATCGTATATTTGAGTCGATTCACAAAAAAAAGAACTTAGAAACTACTGCACCTACGATCAAAAGCTATGAAACTGAAAATATACATAAAAGTTACAGTAATGCGTCCCCAGACCACACTTAGCAATAGCTCAGGTAGAGCTAGTTTAGCCTAAGTAACCTGGCGCGTCTCCAAATATGAAATAACTATATTAAATATAAATGTCCTTTTAGACAGCCTGTCGCATGAATGGCCGTGTGGAATGAAATTCTGGCGAATCTTCATGAAAACTGCTGAAATACCGCTCGGCTGACGTTAATGTTATTAAAAGTATTTTTCGTCGGTCTGTGATGGCCGTCTTTTGATAAACTTGAGCGAATAACACATATGTTTGTTCCCAAGTATGTGGATGTATCTGAATTACTTTATATTTATTTTTAGGTTCTCCCTGTATCCTGGGCATAGCAGGGTAGGCAGAGGGAACCAGGGAGCCTAGTGTTAAGACACTACGCTCTCTTTTAACATTTCTGTTTCCCACTTTCCGCCAAATTGAGGCATTGCGCGCTGAGAGGCGGAACTCAACGCCGAGCTTTGCCTTTTTACCAAAGCGAGGGAATAAAAATATTTAATAATATTTAATATTTTCAGTACCTGGAGTGAGAATCGAACCCACAACCTATCGCATTTTCAGTCACATGTTTGCCTTTTCACCACGACAGGTCTCTTGTAATATTATTTTGCTTATAAATGCTTATATTATTTTGGTAACAACTGATGTCATGAAGGTTCTCTCAAAAACTTTACATTCAGAACGTGTTAATTGTAAATATCATATTTGAAATATTATTTATATTTATCAAATATTTAATTTCGCTCGTGATTTCTCTACTTACCGTCTTTAAAAAGAGCAGAGAGAGGAGACAGGAGACATAAAGGAAGAAATAGAATGGAAAGAACTTAGCTTCACGCATTATTCCTAGCGGGGTAGTCAGAGAAAACGGAGCGCCAAACGCTATGGTCCCTGCAAACTTCTTCCACCTCGTCCACATTCATTAACCTCTTGAAACATACCCTCCAGGGGGTCCTCAGGTTTTCTACGTGATCTTCCTCCACTTTCTTCTCCAGTATATTGTGTTCTTGAAAGTCAACCGAGGTCTCTCCCTACCTCTCTTACCACTCACTTTATCTCCATGTACGAATGAAAACAAAAAAGAAATATACGTTATACAATTTTCAATTGTTCTCCAACACTAATTTATTAATTTACATATATAATACAAGGAGTAAATTTTCCGCATATATTCGTATGAAACAACAGAATTATCTGATACTTGTGGATGTATCAACGTATTTATTCTTACGTCAGTTCAATTGACGTACGTAGTTAATCCAATTTATTTACGTCCCGTGAAGGGACGTAAATAAATTATGCGGAATTATGCGGAATTTTACGTATTTCTTACTTAAGATTATTAAATTTAAAAAATATAGAGAGCATTTAATTAAATTTCGAGCTATTGTAACGCATATAGAAAGTACCTGTGTTAATATAGCCTCTGGTGGTTCTCGGTTCATATCACGCTCGTGGGAATATTTGTTTTTATTATTGTTTATTTGCTTATTATCATACTTGCGTTAAGGTCATTGTTGAGTTACGTGGCTTTCATTATTGGCATTGGCATTACTCGCCTTTCAAAGGTATGCGATGCTCGCATCGCATGCCTTTGAAAGGAGAGTAATAAAATATTGTCTCTCTGTATATAGGGAAATAAAAAAATGTTATTTTACAATTTAAAGTGAAAAATTTAGAACCTGGAATGAAGGCCGTATATTTTAGTATCAGTAACTGTCTACAAATAATTTATTAACAGTATGATAGAGATGCAAAATAAGTTTACTTTGAAAAAAATACTGATATTAATTAGAACGTTAAGGGAACGTTCCGCCACTCAGTACGCAATATCTCAATTCGGTGGAAGGTGGAGAGCGGAGATGTTAAAATAGAACGGAGTGTCTTAACACTACGTTCTCTGGTTCCCTCTGCCTACCCTGCTTTCTGCAGGATACAGCGTAAAACTAAAAAAAAATCTTAAGTAATATAAACTAAGCGCTAGCTAATGTTGTGCTACGAACCAAAATTTGTTTCTAGATATTTAGTCAAGCGTTTTATTCATGTATCTAAAGGAGTAGTATTGAACCGTGTATCCATCGAATACGTGCTTCAGTTCTCTAATGAATTACAAGGCGAAGAAATTGCTTACTATACATTTGAAACTATGGAAAATGTATGTATACTCGTATACTAAATACTTATTGAAATCAAAATATTCGTTATTCAAATATTACAAGCACATTCGAATCGCCAATTACCGAAAAGATGTCAGTATTATGAGTCCTACCGGTAGCTACTACCGACTCGGGAGGCAGTTCTGCTGAAGAGAGCTGGCAAGAGTTTTCTATCTATATTTATAATATGTCCAAAGACAACTTTTTTATACTGTAGCCTATGTGTTATTCTCCCCGCTTGGGGGAATGATTATTTTTCAATTATTTTCATTGATTTGCTGTAGTAAGGCAAAGGGCATCGTGAAGTACCGCTATTTAACACACAATGTCTCAAATTCAGACAGAAAGCGGTGAACACTCCGTTCACTGTATAGTGATTAAGTTGAAAAAAAATGTACAAAAAAAAGAACCGAAAAATTTTCAAAAAAAAGTTTTTTTTGGTGTTTATTACATTTAATTGTGCGAAACACGTTGTTGAAAAAAACCATCTTAAGATCTAAAAACTAGAAACTAAAAGCTTTTTCAGAATTCCAGTACGATCATTTTTGAGGGAAATACAGCCACTTGAAAAACCTCAAAACATTTGGAATTGTTTTTGTGATTTTTTCCACTAGTGCATAAAATTTCATTATGATCTTTTCAGTTATGAGTGAAAAAATAAAAAGCTTCCCACTCCAGAAAATCAAAATATTAAAATAATATTTATTTTTATTTCCTTTTTTTGGTAACAATGCACTGCGCGGCGTTGAGTTCCGTCACTCAGCACGCAATGTCTCAATTCGGCAAATAAATATTCTCAGGTTTCTGGTCACCCTGCTATGTGCGGGATACAGCGTGAAGCTAAAAAAGAATATTTTTCCTAGTAGTGATCGAATCCACAACCAGTCGCGCTTTCAGGCAGACATTTTGCCACTACGTCACGATAGTCTCAAATTGTATATTATAATGAAAACCTGCTACTGAACTACAAGAGCCTAGCTAATACAACTAATATACCACAAAGAATGATAGCTAAGGTTAACTCATCGTTGTTCCACTTACGGGTTTAAATGAAATTTTAGTTTTAAACTTTTAAGATAAGAGCGCTCTAACTATCCTCTTGAGCTTACTTGTACGTGCTACACAAGTACAGTTGAGTTCAGTACAGTAATAATTTTAACTGAATCTTATGTAATAATTATATATTTATAATATAATATAGGCCTGGCGTGGCGCAGAGGCACAAGTGACTGTAAACGCGACAGGTTGTGGATTCGATTCCCACTCCAAGACATGTAAAAGTTTAGTATTTTCATTTCCTGGGTTTAGTAACAAGGCAAAAGGCGGCGTTGAGTTCAACCACTCAGCACGCAATGCCTCAATTTGACGGAAAGTGGGGAACGGAGTGTATTAACACTAGGTTCTCAGGTTCCCTCTGCCCACCCTGCTATGTGCGGGATACAGGTTGAAGCTAAAAGAAAATATTTTCAATTTCCAATTTCTAGTAAGACAAAGTGCGACGTTGAGTTCCACTACTCAAAACGCAATATATCGGGCGGAAAGAGAACGGAATGTCTTGACATTAGTAAATGTGAAAGAAAGTATTAGTACTATTATAATGAAAGTATCATAACTCGAAAAATGACAAAGTAAGAAATCAATATAAAAGCTTCAAATAGTCATTTTATTATCAGTTCCAAACAAAATCGGAAGTTATAGAAACTTTGCGTTAGGCCTTTTCTATTCTAACTATACGATATGTTCCAACGCCCCATTAAAGATATTGATGGTTGCTGTATGTCCAAATTGCAATTAATTAATGTTTATTTATGTTTAAGTCAAGTTAAATATTTAAGTGTAATTAAGTTTACATGTATATGTTTATAGGTACATATATGGTAAAGGTTCCCAATAAAAAAAAACTTTTTCAGTATAAGGGGTTCTTTTCCTTCTGGCGCAGTGGAACAACGTTTGGTTGTGATCACTTACAGGAATGCTTAACAAGCAATGTCTCGAATTCAGGCGGAAAGCGGCGAACGAAGTGTCTTGGTACTAAGTTCTCGTTATATATACGTATATACATAGCTTCACGCTGTATCCCGCATATAGCAGGGTAGACAGAGGGAACCTAGTGCTAAGACACTCCGTTCTCCACTTTCCACCGAATTGAGGCATTGCGTGCTGAGTGGCGGAACTCAACGCCGCGCTTTGCCTTGTTCCCAAACCCAGGAATTGAAAAATTCCATTTCCTGGAGTGGGAATCGAACCCACAACCTGTCACGTTTGCAGTCGCACGCTGGTGCCTCTGCGCCACGACAGGGGTTATCATATGTAATATACTTATTTTTTGATCATTTACATATATAGGTCGCTGGAAATAACTGTAATATGTCTAACCAGACTAGAAAAATTCAATTGGGAAATTAAAATATAAACATTCCATATATAGTATCGAAACCAGCAACTATAGTTATATATATAACCAGCAAATTGAAATGGTCTTCTTGTCAGCTTTATGCATTTTTCACATATCAATGTAGGCAGAGGAAACCTAATACTAAGACACTCCATTCTATCAATATTCGAGATATTGCATTTCAAATTGTGGAACTCAACGCCGCGTTTTGTATAGCCAAAGTGGAGAAATGAAAATAATTTAAATATACTATCCCCCGAAAGGAAATCGAACTCACAACCAATCGCGTTTACAACCAGAAGCTGTCCCACTGCAGCACGATTGATTTTTTATATTTTTTTAAATATATTTTTGTACATATCTAAATATATTTAATTATACAAATACAGTATTCGGTGGCACTAATAAAATCACTTGCCCCATAATATTTATCACAAGACGTTGCTGACCCACTATTCAAGTTGTAACTCAACTATGAGAGAGAAATAACTTACGTAGGAAGTGAGTATTGTAAGGACTTTCAATAGCACAAGTTATTAGCTGATGGCGTTTTTTATAGGTTTCTTCAGGCTTTTTTTTTCACGCTGTATCCCGCATATAGCAGTATGGATAGAGGGAACCTGAGAACCTAGCGTTAAGACACTCCGTTCCCCACTTTCCGCCGAATTGAGGCATTGTATGCTGAGTGGCGGAACTCAAAGCTGCGCTTTGCCTTGTTACTAAACCCAGGAAATGAAAATACTAAACTTTTACATATCCTGGAGTGGGAATTTTATCTTTCACAGAACATAAATGGTAACCCTTACCGTCTATTAAATGGGATTGGATATTTATCATTGTTTATTTTTCATATTAATTAATAAATACTTGGAACAATTCTTCATTTTTTTATAAAGATTTTATAAAATATTAAAAAAAAATTCAGTTCAGTGCAGCTCTTTATTTATGGCGCTTTGTTTAATAAAAATAACATTTACAGCAATATATTAAAAGCGCGCCTACTCCCACCTCAAAGGCCGGCAACGCACCTGTAGCTCCTCTGGTGTTACACGGGGCCGTGGGCGGCGGGGATCACTTACCATCAGGTGACTCGAACGCTCGTTTGCCTTGTCCTTTCCATAAAAAAAAAAAAAAAGTATTATGGATTTAAATTAAAATTGAAAAACTTATGTCAATGTTGTCATATACTATATTGAAAAATATATTTTCTTTACTTTTCATAGGCATATAACAAAACATGTCCGATGTTTATTGTAATTAAATATTTTACCAAAAAAAGAGAAATGATTACAAAGAACTTCACTAAAAGATACAATTATTACAAATAACGCAACAACTACTTATCAAATCCTAACTAAATTTAAATGAGACCACATCAGGACATGAGTCAACTTCAGAAGCAATAGCTATCATATAAAAAAGAATCATCAAAAAATTTTTACCCAATAATAAAATATGCAGTAACGTACATAAAAAAATACAGTCTAATTGAGAAACACGACGTTTAATCCCACCACTCAACACCCAATCAGTCTTGATTTCAAGGCGGCACGGAGAAAAGGAGTGTCTTGACACTAGGTCGCCTATGATTACCATGCTATGCAGCGTAAAAATGTTACATACTTACATACATAGCTTCACGCTGTATCCCGCATATAGGGTAGGCAGAGAGAACCTAGTGTTAAGACACTCCGTTCCCCACTTTCCGCGCAATTGAGGCATTGCGTGCTGAGTGGCGGATCTTAACGCCGCGCTTTGCCTTGTCACCAAACCCAGGAAATGAAAAAAAACCATTTCCTGGAGTGGGTAAAAGTGTTAAGGTGTAATTTATATCTTTCCATATATTTAAAAACTTGGACCACACATTTCATGTCCCAACGGACAGGTCTACAGTAGTACCAACTGCAACCGGTTAATTAAATTCGGTCCAGCGCCCGACCGCAACATAAAACTATGCCGAATAGACTAGTTTAATAATATTATTACTTATTATTAACTTGAGGTTTCTCTTACTCTTGCTTCTTGCTCCTTGGAACTAAACTTTGTAATAATTTCTGATATGGTTGTATTGGTTTTGTTGTAAAGAACTTAAATTGGAGTTAAGTGTTAATATTTATTTGTCGTTCATCTGTTCTTAGAAATGAAGGTATTAAGCAAGGAATATAAAATCAACTTCACGCTTTATCCCGCATAGCAGGGAAGTCGGAGAGAACGTAGTATAAAGACACTCCGTTCGCACAGTTCGTACAGTGACACGCTAGTGCCTTTGCGCCACGATTGCAATACTTGGAAAATTACACCGTCCTGTAATAGAACGTTGTTCACGTGATCTTTATCGCTTAAAACGACGAGTTAAATAATATCTGAATATTACTCACAACTGATCTTTTTGTATCGTAACAAGTACTTTTTACTATTAATATAATATCTATTTTTATCCTTGTATTTAGTTCATTCATTTTTAACATATAAATATTGTTTTTTTGTTGTATTATGTATTGTTTTGTCGTTTAATTTGGCCGCTCTGCACGCATGCCTCAGTTTGGCGGACAGTAGGGAATGGAAATGTTATGACAACGGAATGCTTTAGCACTAAGTTCTCAGGTTCCTTCTGCCTACCCTGCTAGGTGCGGAATACAGCGTGAAGCTAAAAAATATTTTTTTTTTTATTTTCACAACATTTGCGTGTTTTTATTTTTTTAAAAGAGCTTCGCCATTGTCAAGGTTCTCGAAGAAAATATAAAAACACATCTTTTTATCTTCGTGCTTTATCCCAAGCGGAGTAGTCAATGAAAATAAAGTGGACCAAACGCTACGGTTCCACAAATTTCTTTCACCTCGTGCACATATGCCATCCACTCCTCATGATTTTCAAGTGACCGTACTCCAATATCATTCATACTTTTTACTCGTCGCTCATCCTCTCGATGTGTCCAAAAACCATGTTCCTTTTCATTCCTAATATATCGTTCTAGCTTACGCCTGCCATTCAAAGTCAAAGTCAAAGTCAAATAATTTTATTCAAAATAAGAAGTTACAAGCTTCATTTTTTGAACGTCAAATAATTTACCACCGGTTCACTAAATTTAATGCCTCAGACCTGAGAAGAACCGGCGCAAGAAACTCAGCGGGA
>JAKGSA010001421.1:3664-64508 GCA_033558755.1 Philaethria dido
ATTACGTATTGCTTTTTAATCTTTAAGAATGATTCAAACTCGAGGTAAAATTAAAATTACGTTTTCCGCCTGGCATAACAAACGGATATTGAGTTTCTGCCAATCAGCACGCAATATCCTGAATTCGGTCAAAAAACTAAAGAACGGAGTGTCTTTAACACTAGATATTACAATACCCCAAGTTATGCGGAAGCAAAAATCCGCAGATTTTAATGAAGCCCATATACCTGTAAGTGTAATAATTTTGTTTTTTTTTTTTTATGGATAGTCGGATGGCAAACGAGCAGAAGCGACTGCCTGATGGTAAGTGGTTACCTTCGCCCATGAACATCTGGCTAACAATAAGAGATACCAGATGGTTGCCAACCTAGAGGATGTACAGATGGAAAGGGGAGTAGATAGTAAATGTAGTGTAGTCCGCTATCGGAACCACCACATTTTGGGGGAAAGGATGGGTGGGAAAGGGGGAAAACCTGGCTTACATGCCATCGAACCGAACACATCATAAGATATTTGGTGCCTGTCTTTGACATGATAGTGGAAAACCGCGAGCCAGACGGAGGACGAACCTCCTACCACAAACAATTTAGGATTTCATTATATCATATTACAGTAAGCTTTACGATGTGTCGTAAACAATCATTACAGGCTAAGCTATAAAAATAAAAAGCTCTTTATTGCAAACTCCATTATCCATGTAGGCGTTATATTTGTGTTTCTGAAAGTAAGAAACGTATGAGATCTAATTAGATATAGGTGTTGTGTTATTTGTTAAGAGGAGGGCTTGTTTTGATATAAAATTTATATAATAAATATATTGTAAATTACAAAGGTATATATCCCGCAGGGTCACACGTCTTGTGACTGTGGTGCCAACCCACAAACCATGGCACATTTGCTTACCTGTCCCAACTGCCAGTTTACCTACTCAAACAATGATCTCATTGAGGCAACAGAAGATGCAGAAACGTGGCTACGCACTGGCAAAACATCATTTAGGCATGTAATTCATTGATACAAAGAAGAAGGAAGCCTATAAAGTAAAATTTGCAATTTATAACTAACTTAAAAACATTATCGAACTTTTATTAGAGCTTTTAAAGCCGCTACAATATTTACAAAATACCTACCTATAAGAGAAAGCTAGCAGTGACTTTGAGTTATAAATAGTTCCATCGTAGACAGCGCATTAGCGTCATTGTAAATATGTTTTTGATCTTTACTGCCTTGTTAAGTGATGAATCGCAGTTGCTTCTTATTTATTGTGGAGTTATAATTATATATAATGACCGTAGGGGGACAGCGATTGATAGTAAAGACGATGATTGTAGGTTCGATTCCTATTTAAAGTATATTTAGTATGATTGTATTTAAATTAATAAGTGGGGAACGGAATTGTTGAAAGACAACGGAGTGTCTTAACACTAAGTTCTCAGGTTCCCTCTGCCTAGCCTATATGCGGGATACAGCGTGAAGCTAAAAAAAAAACAAAAAATTTTTAAATTATGGTAAGGAAAAAGACACCATGGAGCGCCACCAATACGTAATGTCTAGTGTTAAGACAGTAAGTGGAGAACTAAGTGCTGAGTTAGTACTTAACGCCGCGCTTCGCCTTGTTACTGAACATAGGAAATGAAGATATTAAATACAAATTAATATAATTTTAAATATTTTCATTTCTTGGAGTGGAAATCGAACCCACAACCTGTCGCAATAACAGTCTAGAAAATATTTATTATTGTAGTACACAGGAAGAAAAATTGACGTACAAAATACAGCAAATAATTTAAACACCCGTATTTATTTGATCTTTATTCTCTAAAAAGATTCTTTCTATAAATGTGTAAGACAAAATGACGGCCAAAAAGAAATAAATAAATTTATTAGAGCAACTTTTATAATAACTGTCTATTTTTTAGTCTTTCCATAACTCATTGTAAAGTTGACAGTACTGATATTATTGACGATAACCAAAATTTCTTTGTTTAATAGGAATTTCAATTCATTGCAATTATATGCAAAGGAAAGACACCAATATTTTTTCACTGACAACCAATAAAACTAATCACAAAAACTATTATTTTACATAAAAATACTTTCAACCAATACATTTTCTTTTTTCAGCATAACAGGATAGGCAGAGCTAACTTAGTGTAGTAGTTAAGTACTAACTCAGCACGCAATGCGTAAATTCGGCGGAAAGTTTTTTTTTTTTACTTCACGCTGTATGCCGCATACAGCAGGGTAGGCAGAGGGAACCAAAGAATCTAGTGCTAAGGCTCTCATTCAAGGCAAGTGGGGAAAGGAAATCTTAAGAGAACGGAGTGTCTTAACACTAGGTTCCCTCTACATACCCTGCCATGTGCGGGATACAGAGAGAAGCTTAAAAAAAGTAAATAAACAAAATAAGTTTAATAAGCTTTGTCCTAACTTTATGTTAAATGAATATAAGTGGCAAATGCTGTCATGAACGAACTTTGTAAAGTCGAATGCTGTGAAATTAAGCTATTTCGTTTGTTGTTGTTATATTAAATGTGATATAATTTAAAATTATTGAGGTATGTGTCTATATCGTAGATAGATGATCTTCTTACGCGATCGTTTGAGATTCAAATCCCACCTACCTTTTTTTTTTAAATCACTTACTTAGTGTGTTTCGACAAATATGATGAACAATAGAGAAAAACAGAAACAAAATAAAAAAAGAGAAGATAAAACCATTTGTTATATATTTTCTTCTAGTTTTAAAGCTAAAATTAAGTTCTATTTCCAAAAATATATATATTCAATATTTGCAGTGTTGCTTTTCTGCAATATTGCAGAATTAGACGCAATAAACATTTTAAATTGATGAGTTTTAAGTAATGAAACTAAAAGCTGAACTATATTTTAATTCAACAACGATGAAAATGCAAGCAAGTTAATGCTATTTCTACAACACATTACATAATAAATTACAAGAGAAAAAAAATTACACAAAAGGAGTACAAAGAGAACTAGAATATAAAATAAAAAAATAATTATATTATAATACGTTCACAGTGTGCAGTGAAAAAAGACACACTGTATAAATATCAGCACAAACAGCAATGTGAGCTACAAGTCTCGAACCAACGCTGGTTAAGTGACTTCATTTTTATATTTAATTTAAATGCGGCAGGTTGTAGGTTGGATTCGCACTCCAGGAAATGTAAAATTTTCGTTTCCTGGGTTTGGTAACAAGGCAAAGCGCGGCGTTGAGTTCCGCCACTCAACACGCAATGCCTCAATTCCGCGGAAAGTGGGGAACGGAGTGTCTTAACACTAGGTTCTCAGGTTTCTTCTGCCTACCCTGCTATATGCAGGATACAGAGTGAAGCTAAAAAACAAAAACTTGCACAGCGATTTCTCAAGATAACCTATTATCTCTGTTCTCTACTTTCCGTCCAAAATCGAGACATTACGTGTTGAATACTGAAACTCAACGCCGCGTTTGGTCTTAATAATTTAAATATGATTATTGTCTCGAGTGAAAATCGAACCTGCAACCACTCGTGTTTACTATCTGAAATACTTTAATTTTATGAAATCGATATAAAAGCAAAATTTTCTAACATTTAAAGGTTTTCCATATATGATTAAACATTTCAAAAATCCTTTTGAAAGTTTCAAACATAGTATTATTCCAACCCTTTTGGATTACACGTACACGCACTCTAAGCAATTAGCTAAAACGTTTTCGTGCCAAGCCTACAATGAAACATTAAAATAAATGGTTTTGAAAGCAGTATAAAATAGTTTATTTGAATATATTTAACTTTGATATTTTAAAGTTAAAAAAAGACAATCCGCGACTTAACACTAGGTTCTCTGGTTCCCTCTGCCAATTCGTGCGCATACATGCGGAATACAGCGAGAAGCTAAAAAAAAAAGAAAACCGAGTTCAAAGAAAATGCACTGAAAAGTACAATTAGTATAAATAAGTACTCCTCAGGCCTTAACTAAATTTAAATGGAATCATATCAGATGCACTAGCTGTATGTATATAAAAAAATATCAATTTTGGTTCACCTAGTAAATAGTTATGTATGTGGTGAAATACATGAAAAAAAAAAACAATAGAATTGATAACCTAACCTATAAATTAAACAATTAGCTTCACGCTGTAACCCGCATATAGCAGGGTAGGCAGAGGGAACCAGAGAACGCAGTGTTAAGACACTCCATTCTCTTTCAACAATTTCGTTCCCACTTTACGTTCCCCACGCTAGTGCGTCTGCGCTACGACAGTGGGAATCGAACCCACAAATAATGTAACTTACCCAAAAAAGTATACGTACAAGGATGGTCTTACTGTTTAAAAGTACTTATTCCAGATTACCGTCAAGGTAATAGGTGTTTGAAAGTGAAATGATTTCGTACCAGACGTGAGATAGTTAATAAAATGAAAATCCTTACTTTTTAGGGCAGGCATTTTAAAGGTTAAACTTTATCTGTAAATTGTAACTGTCGTGGCACAGGGGCACAAGCGTATGACTGCAAAAGCGACAGGTTGAGGGTTCGATTCCCACTCTAGGAAATGAAAATATTAAACAATATTTAGTATTTTTATTTTCTCGCTCTGTTTACAAGAAACGGCGTTGAGTTCCGCCACTCAGCACGCTTCATTCGGCGCTAAGTGGGAAACAGAAATTTTATGAGAACGGAGTGTCTTCATTTTCAGGTTTCCTTTGCCCTGCGATGTGCGGGGTATAACGTGAGGGTAAAAAAACTTTATACGTGAAAGTGTTTAATTTTCTTCAAAATATTTATTTATTCACTCAATGAATAAACAATTCCAAAATTTCTTAAGAAAGTGCTTTTTATTAAAATTTATTAAGAATTGTAAAGTAGATTTATCAACCTATTCACGCTGGATACAATATTTAAAGAAAGAACTATATTGTTGAACAATAACAGTTCAAATATTTTAGAACTAATGAAAGCTTTTAATAAATACTTTCGGTTTATGAAACACTAAATTCATGATAAAATTGTATTAATATTAAATCAAAATAATTATTACCAGTTCATTTATTTACGAACTGACAAAATCTTTTATAAACATATTTCGGTTATTCACTTCACGCTTTATAGTATATCGCACGGTGGGTAGTCAGAGTGTAATCTAGTGTCAAGACACTCCGTTCGCCGCTTTCGGTGTTAAGTGGCGGAACTCAACGCCGTACTTTGTTACCATAGCATAGAAATGAGAATTAAAAAAATGAAATTAAAAATAATTTTAATGAAACTGAATGAATATTTGAATTGTGTGAAAATAATTACCAGAGCGGAGAAATGGAAATAATTTAAATATGATCATTCCCCTATTCCCCAGGGAATCGAACCTATTACCAATCACGTTTACAGTTAGACGCTTTGTCATGTCACAATGGCGTATGAGGGTTAAGTGTAAGGCAGAAAAAATCGTCCTTTTTTATTTAAAAGGTAGACAGATAATAGCGAACGTAATGTAGTTAACGTAACTAAGCGGTCACACCCTCTACCACAGCTGTCATGCCCTTATCACGGTACCAAGTCCCTGACACCTAAATCTAGATTTAGATTTCAATTTTAACTTAGATTTATAAATATAATTGTAAAATTTTAGTTTAAATAATCTTAAGTTTAAGCATCATCTATCCTAAATTAAAAGTAAACCTTTACATATATACATAATTTTTTTTTTAACTTTACGCTGTATCCCGCATATAGCAGGGTAGGCAGAGGGAACCCAAAAACCTAGTGTTAAGACACTCCGCTCTCTTACAACAATTCCGCACTTTCCGCCGAACTGAGGCATTGCGTGCTGAGTGGCAGAACTCAACGCCGCGCTTTGCCTTGTTACCAAACCCAGAAAATAAAAATACTAACATTTCCTGGAGTGGGAATCGATCCCACAACCTGTCGCGTTTACAGTTGCACGCTTGTGTCTCTGCGCTACGACAGGCGTACATTACTTAACGATAAAAAAATAACAAATAATAACAAGAACAAGGATATTGATGCAAATAGGAATACGGAAAAAGTGCCTGTAGCGTTATAGCTAATCTTTTTTTAGCTTCACGCTGCATCCCACACAGAGCACAGTAGGCAGAAGGAACCTGAAAACTCAGTGCTAAGTCACTCCGTTTACTTTTAACATATCCGTTCCCCAAATTTCTTTTCTTTCTTTCTTTCGTTTCTGCCAAATTGAGACATTGGTGGTGAGTGGGAAGACTCGACGCCGAGCTTTGCCTTGTTACTAGAGCGTGGAAATGAAAATATTAAATAATATACAAACAAATAAAAAGAAGAAAAAAACTAAACCCCAAATGGGTATCAAACCCACAACCACTGTGCACACACTGAACCACGATGGCAGTATTATGACGTACTCGTATATAAATTGGTTTTGCTTATAATATCGGACATATTCGCCACGTGATTTCTAATGGACGATTTCGACGCACGTTGTAATGGCAGGTGATTCTATAATGGTTTTATATAAACAATGGTTTCTGAAATATTCTATATTCTACGCTTCATATTTAGTAGATGTATTTAATATACTATGAAAAGTTTTTATTATATAGATATAATGATTAGTATCACGCTTTAACCTGCATAGAAGGGTAGTCATAGAGAAAAAAAAAGAATACATACATAGCTTCACGCTGTACCCCGCATATAGCAGGGTAGGCAGAGGGAACCTAGTGTTAAGACACTCCATTCTCCACTTTTTTTTAAAAAAGTAGCTTTTTTAAATGAATTTATCGTGTATGATTTTTGTATCTAGATACATTTTTAATACCATGTTCTGGACGTACTTTGTGTCTATTAATGGTAATTCGTAATCACGAGTAGACATCACTACGTGTAAGTAAAACTTATAGCTTTATTATCTTTATTATACGAAAATTGTATTCATTTGCTCAAAAAGAAGTCAATATTTATGTATTTCCAATCCTTTTTTCTTTTTTTTTTAACTTCACGCTGTATCCCACATATAGCAGGGTAGGCAGAAGGAACTAGAGAACCTAGTGTTAAGACACTCCATTCTCTTTCAACAATTCCGTTCCCCACTTTCCGCCGAATTGAGGCATTGCGTGTTGAGTGGCGGAACTTAACGCCGCGCTTTGCCTTGTTACCAGACCCAAGAAATGAAAATACTAAATTTTACATTTCTTGGAGTGGGAATCGAACCCAGAACCTGTCGCCTGTCGCACGCTTGTGCCTCTGCGCCACGACAGGCGTTACAAATACATTATTAATAAAAATCTACTCAATTTTTCCATACACCGTTCTTCCATAGCAGGGATATTTTAATTTTTTCCATTTCTGCCAACTAATTTTAATGAAACTTTTATGAGCAATAAGAATTATAAAGCAAAAAGTTAAAATTGAAGATAATGAATTTACAAACTAGAATTATTTTATAAGAATTTAGAAGTATTTATTATTAAATAATATTCGTTCAATACTTATTAACGCCTGTCGTGGCGTAGAGGCACAAGCGTGCCACTGTAAACGCGAAAGGTTGTGGGTTCGATTTCCACTCCAGGAAATGGAATTTTTCATTTCCTGGGTTTAGTAACAAGACAAAGCGTGGCATTGAGTCCCGCCACTTATCACGCAATGCCTCAATTCGGCGGAAAGTGGGAAACGGAGTGTCTTAACACTAGATTCTCGATACCCATCCTGTTACATGCGAGATACAGCGTGAAGCTATGTATGTGTGTATGTATGTTTAATACTTGTACTTACACGTAATATCTCGAATTTGGACAGAAAACGGTGAACGGAGTGTATTGACAATAAGTTATAATTGATTACTATACTATATATAATAGCTCCAAGAATAATAATACAACTAATTCTATAATGATTTGTAAAAAAAAATCTAAAGAGATTGACAGTACAACAAAAGTACAAATAAATCCCCTTTACTTAATTATTACGATCGTTTTAATGTGTTATGCAATGTGTTGGGTAAACTGGGTTCAAATCCAAATATTATTCTGATGACTTTGCTTAAAATGCTACAAGCATTGCGAAATAGATAATTATTGCTTAAAAAATGCTAAAAACCCGACTATGATATTGTTGAGAGCTTAATTTTTTTAATCAGCCTTACGTTTTTTCCTGTATAGTAGAGAATCTAGTGTCGCAACACTTCATTTTCCACTGTAACACTTCTTTCTCCACTTTCAGCGAATTTGAGGTTGTCCGTGTTAAGTGTCTGAACTCGATGCCGCACTTTGTCAAACCAAACTGTATTTCATTTAAAGTTATTTCTTATTTAAATATTTATTGAACAAACAATTAAATGTAAATAAAGCTAAAGGTTAATTTTCCTAAAAAGCAAATTGAGTACACAACAAAAAACGTTATGTCCTTTTTATTTATAAGGTCTGCCAACAGAATAGACAGCGAAGCTCACACATACTATACAAATTCAAAAAATTACATTGTAGGGTGTTATTCTACTTACAGGCAGACACAACATGCTCCAACTGTACACTTACACATTATTTTACAATTATTATTATTTTTTTTTTTTTTTATGGATACCGGATGGCAAACGAGCAGAAGGACCGCCTGATGGTAAGTGGTTACCTTCGCCCATAGACATCTACAACACCAGAGATGTACTAGATGCGTTGCCGACCTAGAGGATACAGATGGAAAGGGAGGATAATGTAGTAGTCCGCTATCGGAACCACCACATTTTGGGGAAAGGATGGGTGGGAAAGGGGAAAACCTGGCTGACATGCCATCGAACCGGAACACATCATAAGATTTTTGGCGGTTCGTCTTTGACATGATAGTGGTCGCGAGCCAGACGGAGGACGAACCTCCTACTACCAAACAAAAGTTTTAAAGTATTAAGTTAAGTAATAAAGATTGACAAAATACAATAATAAAAAAATAAAAATATTGAAATATATAAAAAGACAGCTTTAAAAATAATTGATTTACATGAAGTGGTACATCAAGACTAACAAAAGAAAAAAAAATTACAAAAACAATAAGCAAAAAAAAAAAAAATTAAAGGAAATAATAAAAAAAGAAACACATTAACAATTAGTATACGAAAAATAAATAATCACATAATAGAAAACAAACTTTTCCCGCTTTCATTAACTTCAGACGATTTTCGACATTTTTTTTTTTTACGGATACCGGATGGCAAACGAGCAGAAGGACCGCCTGATGGTAAATGGTTACCTTCGCCCATAAACATCTACAACACAAGAGATGTACTAGATGCGTTGCCAACCTAGAGGATACAGATGGAAAGGGAGGATAATGTAGTAGTCCGCTCTCGGAACCACCACATTTTGGGGAAAGGATGGGTGGGAAAGGGGAAAACCTGGCTTACATGCCATCGAAACGGAACACATCATAAGATATTTGGCGGTTCATCTTTGACATGATAGTGGTCGCGAGCCAGACGGAGGACGAACCTCCTACCATTGAAATAACGAGTGAAAACCATTTAGTTAAAAATTCACGTTACGCAAAGTATACAGTGTTTTGTTAGCTAAAATTTGTTTTGGATATAAAAAATTCTGAAACAAGCTTTTTATATAAACGTAGGTCATTGTGAGTTATGGATGAATATTTCATAAAATTTACATACTTTTTTTAAAGGGGTACACTAAATAATAGATATTTTTTATTTAGCTTCTCGCTTTTTCCTGTATAGAGGGGTTGTCAGAGAAAACCTAGTGTTAAGACATTCCGTTCTCCATTTTCCACCAGAATTCAAGACCTTGAGTGGTGAGTGGCGCAACTTAACGCCGTACTGTAATAATTTATTATATACCACTATCTAGTCGCCTGTCGTGGCGCAGAGGCACAAGCGTGCGAGTGTAAAAGCGACAGGTTGTGAGATTGATTCCCACTCCAGGAAATATTTTTTTTAAATATTTTCATTTTCTATGTCTGGTAACAATGTGAAGAGCGGCGTTGAATTCCGCCACTCAGCACGCAATGCTTCAATAAGCATAATAATTCAGCACGGAAAGTGAGGGACGAAATGCAGCGTGGAGCTAAAACAAAAATACATTTATACGAGTACATATTGCATGTAGTAGACAGTTTTCAGTATAAACGGTCCCCCGAGTGGGACTCGAACCCCAAACCACCGCACTTAAGTCATAGTGTCGTAATTAAACACCAGAATGCAGACTGAAACTTACTAAATAAGCAACATATGATCACTTAAACGGAGGCCAAGTAACATTAGTTTACTCTGTCCATAATAACAGGTATGAAGAGGCTTCTTGAAGTAACTTCTTGAGTACTAGCTACTGCTCTCTCACTAACTTATGAAATCAATAAACTTTTTTTTTTTAACTTCACACTGTATCCCGCATATAGCGGGGTAGCCAGAGGGAACCAGAGAAACTAGTGTAAAGACACTCCATTCTCTTTCAACATTTCCGTTCCCCAATTTCCGCCAAAATTGAGGCATTGCATGTTGAGTAGCGGAACTCCGCCGCCGGAAACTTTGCCTTGTTTTGGTAACAACAAAACAAAGCAAAGCACGCGTTTGGGTTTGGAACCCAATAAATGAAAATACTAAATTTTACATTTCCTGGAGTGGGAATCGAACCCACAACCTGTCACGTTTACAGTTGCACGCTTGTGCCTCTGCGCCACGACAGGCGTTTTATCAATAAACTTTGAAATGAATATGTAGAAAATCCCGTAAAGCAGGTCCGAGTGAACCTAGTGTCAAGATACTCCGTTCTTGAACACATTCGTCGAATACCAATTATTGCGTGTTAATTGGCGCAATTTAATTCCGCGTTTTGTTTTTCCAGAGAGTAAAAATAGAGAGGGGAACGAAATTGTTGAAAGAAAACGGAGTGTCTTAACACTAAGGTTCCCTCTGCCTACCCTGCTATATGAGGGATGCTACGTGAAGCTAAAAAAAATCGTTATCTCGAATATGATTCGACGTCTTATAAACATTGTTTGATATTCAAAGATCGCAACTCTTTTCAAATATTATTTTGTCCCCTTATCCATATCTCAATATATCTGAATGAAATACACAAAGCAAAATCTAGTGAACTATAAGATATTTTTCACATTGACTTTTATCTATGTGGGATCAATTTAAGTCGTATGTTAAATCTGCTTGGTGGTAGGAGGTACGTCCTCCGTCTGGCTCGCGACCACTATCATGTCAAAGACGAACCGCCAAATATCTTATGATATGTTCCGGTTCGATGGCATGTAAGCCAGGTTTTCCCCTCTCCCACCTATCCTTTCCCCAAAATGTGGTGGTTCCGATAGCGGACTACTACATTGTCCTCCCCTTCCATCTATATCCTCTAGGTTGGCAACGCATACAACATCTCTGGTGTTGTAGAGGTTCATGGGCGAAGGTAACCACTTACCATCAGGTGGTCCTTCTGCTCGTTTGCCATCCTTTATCCATAAAAAAAAAAAAAAAAAAATAAAAATTATTTTCAACTGTATATACGTTCGTTTTTTGTCGTTACAGATATAGTAGAACAATTAAACTGAGAAGTCATTGATTGTATACAATCGGTAGCAGATTGCGTTGTGTTATTGTCATTAAACAGTTTCTTCTTAACCGACTTCAAAAAAGGAGAAGGTTCTTAGTTTGTTTGGATTTTTCTTATTTGTGCTGTCGCATAATTTTTTGCTGGGTGAACCAATTTTGATGATCCTTTTTTAAATAATAGTTAGTGATTCTGATGTAGTTCCATTGAAATGTAGTTAAGATCTGATAAGTAGTTTCTGAGTTATTCGTAAGAGTTTCAATATTTAGTGCATTTTATTTGAAGTCAGAAGTTTTATGTAAATGTCCTGATTAGTGCACCGCTTACCACTATTTTATACAACTTCAATATCCAAAGGTTGCCTGGAAGAAATCGCTTTAAGCGATAAGGCCGCCTTATTGTACATATCATTATACTACTCCATTATTTGCCTATTTGTGTGCAATTAAGAATATCTATCTGTATTTGTATTTTGTAATTTTTTTTATTAAAATCGTAATTATGAATTTGTAAATATATATATATATATATATATATATATATATATAATAACCATATATATATATATCTCTAATAGCATAATAACAATAATATATATCATATTTCAGCATAATGGAGATCTATGAACTGGGTTCTTTCACGACTACCCTGCTCTGCTGCAAAAGGTGTGAAGAAAAAAGTATAAAAGTAATTTTATGCCGGCTGTCAACTCATTTTGTACGACGATAAGGCCGCTTTATGTCTTGATTTATGACTTTACCTCATTATATAAATATATGAATAATCTTTGTATGATTAAGTATGCCTAATAGACCCGTTGACGAGTAAAATATGCACGTTACCTTAGTATTGATGATGATGATGATGATGATGATGATGATAATGTTACCTTAGTAACGTGTATGTGTACGAAAATGTATGTCTAACAAGGTAATGTATGTAATATTTATTTTATTATTTTAATATAATTCTAACACTTTTTATCTTTCACACTTTATTCCTATATGAATTTTAACAATGAAGTGTGCAATTGCATACTTCTCCTTTCCATAATTTTCTTATTAACATAATACGTGCTGGGAGGTTGAGTTCACAACTTGATACGCAATGTCTCGATAGATTCTCTCTTAGTACTCTGCTATGAGGGATAAAGCGTGAAGCTGCTAAAATGATATAAATTTATACATATATATAATATATACTCGTATATATATATATATATATATATATACTATATATATATATATATATATATATATATATATATCTATATTTGTAAAATTTTCAGAGTGGAGAACGAAGTGTCTCAGTACAAAGGGCGGGGTTAAATTCAGTTATGCTCACGATTTCGCATTGGCATTGTCTTTAGTTCCGGATGGAATGTGGTGATCAATTGTGTCTCGACTCTAGATTTTCTAAGAATATTCTTTTATGCTAAACGTGGAGCGCCAATCTCTGCATGTTATGCATTGTTTTTTTTTAACCCTGTATCCCGCATATAGCAGGGTAGGCAGAACCAGAGGACCTAGTGTTAAGACGCTCCGTTCTTGTCCACTTTCCGCCAGATTGAGGTATTACGCGCTGGTGGCAGAACTCAACGCCACGCTTTGCATAGTTACCAGACCCCGAAATGAAAATACTAAATATTTATATCGTTTCCTGGAGTGGGAATCGGAACCCACAACCTGTCACGTTTACAGTCACTCGCTTGTGCCTCTGCGCCTGACCAGCAGCTTAAATACTATGATTAAAACAATATATGTAATTTGTGAATATAGACCTACATATAAAATATGAACCTCTTAATTTGAGTCGTTTTACAATGTATTGGCGCCGTTATAAGTGTACGATAACAATAATTACACTTTATAATAGATAATAAAGTAAGTAGCTGATTGATAATGTATGTGTCATTATTTTCATTTTGCGTTTTTCCTCTTATGGTGAAAGTGCTAAAAAAAATTATGGACATCTATAATTGTGTGATTAATTAACGCCTGTCGTGGCGCAGAGGCACAAGCGTGCGACTGTAAACGCGACAGGTTGTGGGTTCGATTCCCACTCCAGTAAATGTAAAATTAAGTATTTTCATTTCTTGGGTTTGGTTTGGCGGAACTCAAAGCGCGGCTTTGAGTTCCGCCACTCAACACGCAATGCCTCAATTCGGCGGTAAGTGGGGAACGGAATTGTTGAAAGAGAATGAAGTGTCTTAACGCTAGTGAGCGTGAAGTTAAAGAAATAATAATAATTATTATATTATTGATTAATTACATATTTTATACGTGGTATTCTGATGTATAAGCTATATTACTGTAAAAAGTTTCATCGAAATCTGTTTAGTAGTTGTTGCGTAAAATAGTATCACACATCGATTAATCCAGGTTTACAAGATTTTATAAAAATGCAAAAGCTACTACTATTGTTATTATTAGAAGTGTAAATTTTATAAAAATGAAAGGAATATGCTTTATTTTCTCATTATAATTTCTACTTATATTGACGAGGGTATCCGGATTATGCTTATGAAAATATTATAACGCCTGTCGTGGCGCAGAGGCACAAGCGTGCGACTGTGAACGCGACAGGTTGTGGGTTCGATTCCCACTCCAGGAAATGTAATTTTTCATTTCCTGGGTTTGGTAACACGGCAAAACGCGGCGTTGTGTTCCGCCACTCAGCACGCAAATGCCTCAATTCGGTGGAAAGTGGGGAACGGATTTGTTGAAAGAGAACGGAGTGTCTTAACACTAGGTTCTCTGGTTCCCTCTGCCTACCCTGCTATACGCGGGATACAGTGGGAAGTTAAAAAAAGGAAAAAATATATAATATACCATACCTACATACAAATATATATTATGCGGTAACACAAATAAAACCGCCGAATTGAGCCCTCCTCCTTTTTTTTAATCGGTTAAAAAGTATAGAATTCTTATAAGAAAATTTTCTTTATTAGCCCGAAGTATTTTTATAACAGGTTTTAAGTACAAATGCTTAGGAAATTAAAGTAATACCGAACTGTCTATTACAAACGATTTATGCGAAATGCAAACAAAAGCTTTCTTTCGCCTATTCATGAATTTCTAAGTCTTGGTAATCTAGTGGTAGGGCAATTATTTCTTAGAAAATGTCCATATATATATTTTTTAAATAAAGGAGTATGGAAAAGGGAATAGTAAAGTTATTTGAAAAATATAAAAGTATTTTAATATTCTTATAACGCCTGTTTTGGCGCAGTGTCAAGCGTGCGACTGTAAACGCGACAGGCTGTGGGTTTGATTTCCACTCCAGGAAATGTAATTGTTCAATTGCCTGGCAACAAGCAAGGTAACAAGGCAAGCGCGCGTTGAGTTCCGCCACTCAGCACGCAATACCTCAATTCGGCGGAAAGTGGGGAATGGAGTGTCTTAACACTAGGTTCCTTCTGCCTGTCCTGCTATGCGGGATACAGCGTGAAGCTATGTATGTATGTATGCTTAATATTCTTCAGTAGTGCTATTCGCACACAGGGATGGGCAAAACACTTTGAATTGTATTTTGCTTTTCGAAATACGTCCAAGCTTTATTTGACAATACAAACTTTAATATTGGCGGGCAAAAGTAATATTAAAAATATATATATTAAGACCAATCTAAAACTAAAGTGCCGCATAGTAGCGTCTGACTGTACATGCGAGTGGTTCTGGGGTTCGATTCTACTGGGGGAATGACTATATTTTAATTATTTTCATTTTATTTAATACATTGATAAACAAAGCACGGTTAAGTTCCGCACACAATACACAAACGCCTTGAAAGCGGGTATAGAGCGAACAACAGAGTGTTTTGATACTAGATTCTTTTTTTGAAATCCTTGCTATGCAAAGGGAAAAGGCGAAGCTAAAAAAAAGACAAATTTTAAACTTTCTTATTTTAAAAAATCGTTTATTTAAACTATAATCATCTTGTTATTTACCAACACGTAAGTTTTAGTTTTTTTTTTTTTTTTTTTTTTTTTTTTTTTCTCTTTTTTTTTTTTTTTTTATGGATACCGGATGGCAACTATAGAAGGACCGCCTGATGGTAAGTGGTTACCTTTCGCCCATGAACATCTGGCACAACACAAGAGATGTACTAGATGCGTTGCCAACCTAGAGGATACAGATGGAAAGTGGAGGATTATGTAGCAGTCCACATCGGAACCAATTCACATTTTGGGGAAAGGGATGGTGGAAAGGGGAAACCTGGCTTACATGCCATCGAACTGGAACACATCATAAGATATTTATGTGGTTCGTCTTTGACATGATAGTGGTCATGAGCCAGACGGAGGGACTTGAACCCCTCCTACCACCAAACAAAAGTAAGGAATATACAATTTAAATGAAACCATGAATATATAAAGTACCATTTACAATTAATTAGGTTCCTGTACAGTATCGGATTTATTCTGTTATTTACTTTTCGAAATGATTTTCAGGCACATATGTTGTCTACAGATGTGCCTGAAAACAATTTAGAAGATATAATTTTAGATTCAATCTATAAATAAAAGGGCAATTGTCTGTTTTATCGTGTCAAAGTCAAAGTCAAAGTCAAATAATTTTATTCAAAATAAGAAGTTACAAGTTTACTTTTGAACGTCAATAATTCTACCACCGGTTCACTAAATTTAATGCCTCAGACCTGAGAAGAACCGGCGCAAGAAACTCAGCGGGACTATTTTTTTTTTTTTTTTTTATATTCGACAATGGTTTCATAATTCTTTATTATTGGCAATGATACTTTTGAAACAGACTGAGCGAGCATTTCATTCCTAAGGTGTGTTATCATTTATAAAATCACTAATTAGGTAATAACCTTTAACACACAAACGTCTTTTTTACAATTTTTAAATTGTAAATGGAAAGTTCTCATGTGAAAGATAGGTATTTAAAATTATATTTTTATGTGAATAATAATAAGTAATATAATTTTAAATATTTTTCTTTATTCGTATTTTTCCATCTATATAATAAGGGCTAAGAAGCTCATGCAAGTATTGTCCATACCGTATTGTCGTATTAAACTGAGGAATTTATAATACAGCAGTTTCTTTACTCTTTGTCACACAGTAGTGCAGTCAGAGAGAACCTAATATCAAGACACTACATTTCTCCTCTTCTTTTCGCCTGAAATCAAGACGTTGCATGATGAGTGGTGAACTCAACGTTGCGCTATGTCTCTACCAGAGTGAGGAAATTAAATCCACAACCGATCTTGTTGACAGTTCAACATTGTCCCATTGCGCCACGATGGTATCCTTGTTTTTAGCTTCACGCTGTGATCTTGCATAGCAGGGTAGGTAGAGGGAACCTGCGGAACCTAATAATATTATGACATTCCGTTCTTTCAACAATTCCGTTCCCCACTTTATGATATCATGAACTTGAGTATATAAAATATCATCCAGACGAAGCCAGAGAAAAGTCATAGTCGTAAACATAAAGAAAAAAATCTATTAATATAACGAAGACGAAAACGCAAATTTTTCAGAAATCATGTCAATCGTCTCCTTCAATCTGGTCTATTTGAACGACTACTATTTTAATCATTACATCAGTGAAAACAAATGTTTATCTTATTACGATGTGCTCGACGAGAATTCTTTATCACGGTCATGGCGCAGTTTTATTTCTTCTAGTGCATTTTTTGACTTTGCTCGCTGAATATTGCATTTAGTAGTTATAACATAGAGTTGAAACACTGCCTCTTTTTTCGCCCAATCGGGCACGTTACGGAACTCAAAGCGGGAGCAACTGCACGTCTATCCCATTTAGGAGGGTGGTAAGAGAGTACCAGACACTCGTCAAGACACTCCGCCTGCTGCCTTTCGTCTAATTTCCAGATATCGCTTGTTATGGCTGAACTTAACCCCGTACTTTGTCTTAACAGTGAGAGAAAACTAAGTAATTTAAATATGATCTCTGAGTAAAGACAACTCAGAATCATCAGTTTATAGCATGTCACTGTCCATCTGAGCCACTATGGCTTCTTCTCTTAGAGTTATTTTCTACTATTGTAATATTAATAAAAAAGATACAGTCAATATTTATTGTAATTTCGTATAACAAGTAAATCATTCTAAAAGTATACATTGGGACGATATTTAAATCGAATTGACATAATCTTAATCATATCAAATATACGTACATATGTTTTTCTTAGATGAGTAATATTTATTGACTAAAGTTATACTATGGGTATGTATTTATTTATTTAAAGAGAAATTAAAGCAAAGCGCGGCGTTGGGTTCCGCCTCTTAACACACAATATTCGACATATTTGGGCGGAGAGTGGTGAACGGAGTATCTTGACACTACGTTTTCTCTGACTGCCCCGTTATGCCAGATAAGGCGTGAAGATGCTTTGCTCTTTGAATAGAAATTAGCAGTAAAAATGCTAAAGGTTATTGAGACTTCCTCATTTCTTCATTCCTTGCGGTCCTTCATTCCTATGCGAATATTTATTTAAAATATTCTCATCGCTTGGTCTGGATGAGATGAAATGTGAAATATTTTTTATAGGCATAGTCTTTTATACTTCAGATTTATCTAAAACGGGCAATCTTAAAAAATATATTTGCTTATTTATCATCACACATCACTCCCATTACGGGTAAAGCCAGAGAGGACCTTTTTTATATAAAAAAAAAACGGCTTCACATTTTATCCTACATAGCAGAGTGGAACTAAACACCGCACCTTGTAGAGTCAAGGGTCTACGTCCGCCACTTGCCATCTTTTGTCTTGCCAGAGATAAGGCTTGCCAGAGTTGTGGGTTGAATTCCCACTGCTGGAAACGTAAAATGTTCATTTGTGGGGCTTAGTAACAAGGCAAAGCGCGGCGTTGAGTTCCGCCGCTCAGCATGCAATATTTCAATTATGCGGAAAGTGGGTAACGGAGTGTCTTAACACTAGGTTGACAGGTTCCCTTTGCCTACCCTGCTATATGCGGGATACAGCGTCAAGCTAAAAAATATCGTTCCCATACTATCCTATAACTATTGCAACAGTGGTATTTGCAAAGCAATTGAGACTTACAATCGATTGTTAGTAAAGTGACGTTACGTTATCGCGGCATGCGCATACCGGGCAGTGGGCGATCCACTATACAGATAACGCCACTTGAAAGTTAAAAATAAATTTATCTAAAGATTACTTGCTATGAAAATACTTAATCTGTCTTGCATCTGATAATTTAGAGTGAAAATTTTATTTAGGAGTTGATGTTGATATTTGAATTTGTGGTTTTTATTAGACTTAGGTTCTTATCGTTTTATGGCCAAGTTACATAATATCTGTATATGTGTTGTTCTCATTTATAAGCTATATTATTGAAAAATATTATTTCGGTCATTTCAGTACTTTGTACGTGAAAGAGTTATGAACATCCATCTATCTACACTAAAGTCAAAGTCAAAGTCAAAGTCAAAGTCAAATAATTTTGATTCAAAATAAGAAGTTACAAGCTTCATTTTTTGAACGTCAAATAATTTACCACCGGTTCACTAAATTTAATGCCTCAGACCTGAGAAGAACCGGCGCAAGAAACTCAGCGGGACTTTTTTTTTTTTTTATATTCGACAATGGTTTACAATTCTTTATTATTGGCAATGATACCTTTGAAACAGACTGGAGCGAGCATTTCATTCCCAAGGTGTGTTATCATTTATAAAATCACTAATTAGGTAATAACCTTTAACACACAAACGTCTTTTTACAATTTTTTTAAATTGTAAAATGGAAAGTTCTCGGACGTTTTCTGGGATCCTATTGTAAAAGTAAGTACTAACTTTAATATTCATAATATCAGTGGGCCAGTTTTTAAAAGAAAATAAAAAAAAACACAAAGGTATTGAAAACAAATAGCTGACACCCAAGTAGTTTAGTTGACTAGCATTTAGACAGCAAATACAAACAATAGTATGGGTTTATAGTCAGCTAGTTTAAAAAAATATTTATTATGAAAACACACTGAATAATTAAGATATTAATAAAAAGAAACCGATTTCATATAAAATGCACAAAAAAACTAAATTTATTACGAGTTACCCAAAAAGTATTAATCAGATCGTAACTAAATTTATATGGAACCACCTCAGAACCAATAGCCAATTTACTATAAAAAGGTCTTCGAAAAACGAAACGTTTGTCGAATTGAGAAATTCCACCATTTTGAAAGTCGATTAAAAATGCCTCTATTATATTCTACTGGAAATGTCAGCATTAAATAAGATATTAGTTTGTGGTAAATACTTAACGGAACTCAACGCCGCGCTTTGCTTTGTACCAAATCCAGGAATTGAAAATACTAAACTTTTACATTTCCTGGAGTGAGAATCGAACCCACAACCTGTCGCGCTTACAGTCGCACGCTTGTGCTTCTGCGGCATAAATACTATCTACAAATATGATGTATGACTTATATATGACTAAGTAAGTAAATTTATTCCGACTTGAGAAGGGGTCGTTGAATTATTACACGCCATTTACCCTTCCCTATATGTACCGAAATGTGAATATTAACGTTAGTTCATTTCCATAGTAGTCTGGATTTCCGTTATCTCTGTATAAAGTAGATGCGATAAATAAATTCTATTAATATTTCTTAGTAATTCGACCATTTGAGATATTAGCACTAATATTTGTCCAAACTAAGCATCGAACCTAGATCTATCGTCATATAATGTCACTTCTCTATTAAAAAGCAGCTTAATATTTTTTATCGTGTAACATGATAAACAAAGAGAACCTCACTAGGTTCTCTTGGTTGACACTTCAACACACTCCGTGCTCTTTCCGATATTTGAGACTAAACTCAATGCCGCGCTTTGTATTACCAGAGCGGAAAAAATTAACGTAATTTATAATAATAATTCCTTTGAATAGAAATCGAATCCTCAACCATTGCGCTTAAAGTGAGATGACTCCACTTCACTACGACGGTGCCTTTCTCTATAGAAAGTATTTAAAAAATACTGTCACCAAATATGAACCTAGTGCCAAGACACTCGGTCTGACGCTGTCCACTCGAATTCGAGACTTAACGCCGCGCTTAGTGTTTCCAGAATGGTGAGATAAAAATATATTTTTTAAATATAGCTATTTCCCTGAATGCGAATCGAATCCACAACCACTGTGTTTACAATCAGACGCTATGCTTGCCTACTCCACTTCGCTATGATTGCCTGCTTCTCTATAAGAAATATCAAAAATAAATGCCAGTATAGCACGCCTATATTTGTAGCTATAAAATAATATTAATTACAAACAAAACCGTTTAAAACAATACGATTGTAACACGTTACGTTTCGTTTATTTTCGTTGTTTATGTCACGATAAAACTTGCATGGACATATGAAAGCTATTCTTGTTGTTAATTGTTCGTTTATGATTTTGACCTTTATGTTTGTGTGTGATATAACTCATAGAATACTTTAGAGAAGTTGAAATTATGTGTTTCTTTGTGTTCGGGTTGGTTGTTATGGTTATGGCGCACATATGTAGTAGGGTAGGCAGAGGAAACCAAAGAATCTAGTGTTAAGACACTCCGTTCTCTTAAGATTTCCGTTCTGCACTTTCTGTTCTTACATAGGGATTAAAAAGATGGTTTTGCAAAAAGTATGCGGTGTCTTAGCAACGTATATGTCACTTTATAAAAAAGTGTATATGATACACATTGCAGTTTATTTCATTAATTTATAGTATTTCTTATTCATTTTTATGATAGAAAAGTGACGTAAAGTTTGTACATGATAATTAAAACTTTAGCAAAAGAATAGAGAATCAGAAGCACTGGCTGTGATACTGCATATAATGGTTAACGCACATAAAAAAAATATCAAATTGAGAAACTCCGTCATTTTTTGATAAATTATTTTGCACTTGTACACCATATTTCATACTCCTCTATCTGCAAAAGTTCATAAAAAGGGGTCGAAACGTTTCCGTTGTTTTTCTTTACGTATGCGCATATGCTGATAAGGGTAAAATAAGTACATTTCTGGTGTAGGTTATTCATATCTTGAGACAAAAATAGTTCTTTTAAAAAGTGAAGGGAGAAATAGTATAAGCAGAATTAGAAAAATACAATCTTTTATTAAATATTTATATAACAATCTTTATTAAGTGTATGTCATTTTGTATAAATAGTATTGTAAAGGAATCTAGCTGAAAAGCTAGATCCGTTCAGTAGTTTTTGCATGAGCGTAAGAAACATCCATCATCACCAATTTTAGTATACTTGCCACAGTGCAAAAGGCTCAGATGAGCTATCTAGAAATTGCTTTAGCTTTATCTGGTAAGTCAGATATTATGTGAATGATCTAAATTTAATTAGCAAATCAACAAGTTGTATTGTGAGTGTTGACTTTCGTTGTGTAAAATTTATTTATTTATTTACAAATTCTTTATTGCACTCAATTAAAAAAAAAGGTACAAAAGGCGGGCTTCTTTATATAGGAAATAAATATATTGGTGCGTAAAAACAAATTTAACATGATATATATCATATCATACATATAATACATTAATACATACACATACATATACACACATAAATTATTACGAATAACTCAAAAACTTTTTTTTATAGTTACGTACTGACGAGCAGTACGTAACTATAAAAAAAGAATCATCAAAGTTGGTTCACCTAATAAAAAGTAATGCGGTCACACATAAAGAAATTACAGTCGAATACCTCCTTTTTTGTATGAAATGTTTTAAAAAATAAGGTAAATTTATCAATAGATTTTTGACAATAGTATCTTCTAAAGGTAAGATCTTCATCTTCAATAAAATTTATTATGGACTACGAATTTCGGTTATTATTATAATAAAGACTTCTGTCTCTGGCTTATACTGAGTCTCTGTCATATGTAATATTCATGTGTTCATATGTCGTCAGTTCTATTGAGACAATTTCTGTGTATGGGATGTCAATGGGCTTATCTTCATCGCCTTCATCCTATTCTCATAGGATTAACATACCCTCATGTCGATTTTTGGTTTCGTTTGTTTTTGTAAAGTATCAGTGATTTTTTTTTATTGCATCACGCTGTATTCTGCATATAGTAGGGTAGACAGAGGAAACCTGAGAATCTAGCGTTAAGACATTCTTTTCTCTTAAGATTTCCTTGTTCCTTTTTTTGATTCCCCAATTTGATTTCTTTTGAATTGAGGCATGGCATGCTGAGGAGCGGAACTTAACGCCGCACTTTGCTTTGTTACCAGAGCGAGCTAATGTGAATATTAATTATAATAAATATTTAATATCTTCATTTCCACTCGTGGAAATTGAACCCACAACCTGTCGCGCTTACGCCTTAGCCTTAACGCCACGACTCCACTTATATTTATTACGTTTTTTCAATTTCCACGAAATTTATATGACTATCCGATGACTTTAGTATATTGGAAAATAACAAAGATATTGTGCAGACGAATTTGACGCGAGGATTTAGATAAAATACAATTATGATTGTAAAATCTACGTAGAAATGTCAAGTTCACGGAATTCTTCATTTTCAGTGATAAATCAATAGGAATTACGATTTCAAAAATTACTTCTAGCGTGAAGTTTAAAGAATAATATGTCTGTTGCTTATTGATATGACGACATAAGCTTCCACTAAGATCTTTAGGCATTTCGTCCATTAATATAATTTGCCAACTAAATCGTCCATAAATGATTGGTGTTTGAATCCGTGTTTGAGTGCAGTCTTATAACGTTAATATAATTTTTTATCTATATATAAATACGTGAAGCAAAAACCTTAGGCCCCTTTTTACGAAAAATACGCGGACGGAGGAGAATGAAACTTGGCACACTTATAGCTTATATAGAGAAGGAGTGCACAATGCTAACATTTTTTTAAAATTAATGCATAAAAAGTATATTAAATTAACAAAATAAATGTTACACACACTACCATGGTTTGACATCCATGTTTATATAAAGTGACATATACAGTACTAAAGACAACGCGTTGTTAACGCGTCAACGGGGACACTAATTCATATAATTTGCCAAATAAATAATAATAACGTATATAAATGATTGAGGTAATAGGTTTATATCTGTATTTGAGATAATTTAGTGTCATTACGTTAATATTTTTTATATAATAACTAGCTTTCCGCCCGCGGCTTCGCCCGCGTGGAATTCGGCTATAACGCGCGACGTATAAGGAGTAACCTATAGACTTTCCCAATGTCTAGATTATTTGTCAAAAAATATATTTTAAATAATAAAAATATTTTTAATTTTTCGCGATAAAAAATATCTTATGACCTTTCCCAAGTTCAGTTCTACCTTCATACTGAATTTCATCAAAATTGGTTCAGTGGCTTAGGCGTGAAAGCGTAACAGACAGACAGACAGAGTTACTTTCGCATTTATAATATAAGTAAGGATCTTAGTAAAACTAGGTACACTACCTAGTTTTGGCCACATGAAACTTATTATAAAATGTCTATATGATCAAAGATCATTTCAATATGAATAAAGGTAAATATTAATTAGTAATTACGTTAATTAATTTGGTCCTTCTACAAATACTTGATTTTCCCCTTTCCCACCCATCCTTTCCCCAAAATGTGGTGGTTCCGATAGCGGACTACTACATTATCCTCCCTTTCCATCTGTATCCTCTAGGTTGGCAACGCATCTAGTACATCTCTTGTGTTGTAGGCGTTCATGGGCGATTGGGTTCGATCCCACTCCAGGAAATAATCATTTTAGTATTTTTATTTCCTTTGTTTGGTAATAGGGCAAAGCGGCGTTGAGTTCCGTCACTCAGCACGCCAATTCCTAAATATGGTGGAAAGCGAACGGGATTGTTGAAACAGAATGGAGTGTCTTGACACCAGGTTCTAAGGTTCCCTCTGCCTACCTTGCTTTGAAAAAAAAACAAAACAAAAAATTATCCAGTTGCACGCTTTTCCTGCTATTCAGCAGGGTGGGTAAAAATAATCTAGTCTCGAGACACTGTTTTCTCTACTTTTCACCTGAAATCGATATTATGTGTTGTGTGGAGGAACTTAATGACGCATTTTTCTTACCAGGGCGGGAAAATGAAAATACTTACTTACTTAACTTCATGCTTTGTCCCTAGAGGGGTAGTCAGAGAGAAATGCCAAATGCTACGGTATTTAGAAAATTAAATAATTTAAATATATTTATCCCCTTAGTGAGTATCGAACCCACTACGATCGTTTTAACCACTATGGACGTCTTTATACGACCTTATTATGAATATAATTATTATATATACACACAAAAATTTATTTGAAAAATAATTTCCGAGTAAAGCCGGATAATATAGATAGTCTGCTAGTAAAATATTTTTTTTTCTTTTTTTTTTAATTTCACGCTGTATCCCGCATATAGCATGGTAGGCAGAGGGAACCTGAGAACCTAGTGTTAAGACACTCCATTCTCTTTCAACAATTCCGTTTCCCACTTTCCGCCGAATTGATGCATTGCGTGTTGAGTGGAGGAACTCAACGCCGCGCTTTGCGCTTTTTTATTAAATTAATATAAATATTAATATAATAAAAAAAGAGAAGCCATCATAACAATGAGAATATCGCATTTCCCTACAGATGAATGGAATGTTGTTTTAATTAAGATTACTTCATTAGCGCGCAACAATTTTCAATTATTCAAATTTTGTTTATGAGTAATTATTTTTTATTTCAAAGCTTTTTATGGTTAATCGTTGTTTAAATGATTTTTTTTTAACTTTACGCTGTATCCCGCATATAGCAGGGTAGGCAGAGAGAACCCGAGAACCTAGTGTTAAGACAATCCGCTCTCTTACAACAATTCCGTTCCCCACTTTCCGCCAAAGTGAGGCATTGCGTGCTGAGTGGCGGAACTCAACGCCGCGCTTTGGCTTGTAACCAAACCCAGAAAGTGAAAATACTAACATTTCCTGGAGTGGGAATCGAACCCACAACTTGTCGCGTTTACAGTTGCCCACTTGTGCCTCTGCGCCACGTTAGGCGTTTAAATGATAATTTTTTTATTGTCGTTCAGGGGTTGGTTTACTTTGTATTTTTTTATAGTAGAGAATATATTTACACATCTTCACATGTATAAAAAAAATATCGTAAGATTGAATTCTTACAATAACTTTCTTCTTTTTCATCTTTGTTTTATATTCCTAGCTATTTCACGCTTTCTTAGATATCAAAATAATCCATAAAACAGCAAACAGCAAGAAATCTATATATGTTCGATGGTGCCTACTTGTATAACAAACAACCAAAAGATTAAAGAGGCCATATCAATATTAAATTTTAAAAGATTGCTTAAAAATTACGTTAAAAAATTATAATATCTAATACAAAACCTTTTTTACAAAAAAAAAATATTTTTTTAAAATATATTAAAAATAAAATAAATAAATAATACATGTTAATATATGACATATATTTGAAATATAAAGTAAATAAAATAACACAAAAAAAATCCTCTACTAAAAAAATATCCTGTCGTGGCGCAGAGGCACAAGCGTGCAACTGTAAACGCGACAGGTTGTGGGTTCGATTTCCACTCTAGGAAATGTTAGTATTTCCGTTTTCTGGGTAACAAGGCAAAGCGGCGTTGAGTTTCGCCACTTAGCACGCAATGCCTCAATTCGGCGGGAAGTGGGAAACGGAATTGATGTAAGAGAGCGTAGTCTCTTAACACTAGGTTCTCAGGTTCCCTCTGTTTACCCTGCTTATATGCGGGTTACAGCTTGAAGTTAAAAAAAAAATACTACAATAATTCTTGAAACGTTACTCTTGTTTTTCTTGAAAGTTCAAATGCAAAATAAAAATAGCTTACATTTATTAAATTTCTGTTATGAATATTTTTCCCTTAGTTTTACATTTTCCCCGTTCTGGTTGAAATTAAGTTCTTACAATATTTTCTTCTTTTTCATCTCATTTTTATATTCATAGCAGTTTCACGTTTTATTGTACATCAAGAGAAATCAGAGAAAATCTAGTTTATTAGTATATATTAAGACACTTCGTTCTCTACTGGAAACTCTCCGTTCTACTCCACGTTCAGATATTACATCTATCATATAATAATATGATAGAGCTAAACCACATGCTTAGCCTTACTTGCTTCGTCTTACACGTGTAGAATAAGAAATCGAACCCACAACCCATCGTGTTTACCATCAAACGATACTTTTTTTTCGAGACTATGTCTCTTAAAAATAATCTACTGTATTTATAATTATCTATTATATTAAAATAATACGTGAAGGGAGATTGACCATATCGTTCAGCCAGTCACGTCCGACTGCGTCCAATAAGGTAAGCTTTTTACGTAAAAACAAATTATTATAACTGACATTTTAATTTCATCACGTAGTATTTATGTTTCATTTTCATGATAGCAATCTAGCAATTATAATTTTAATATTTATTCAATTTTTTTCTTTTTTTTTTAACTTCACATATCCCGCACATAGCAGGGTAGGCAGAGGGAACCCGAGAACCTAGTGTTAAGACACTCCGTTCTCTTTCAACAAATCCGTTCCCCACTTTCCGCCAGATTGAGGCATTGCGTGTTGAGTGGCGGAACTCAACACCGCGCTTTGCCTTGTTACCAAACCCAGAAAATGAAAATACTTCATTTCCTGGAGTGGGAATCGAACCCACAACCTGTCACTTTACAGTCGCACACTTGTGCCTCTGCGCCACGACAGGCGGTTATAGGAGAAAGTTAAAATAAATGATATGAAAGAATAATGCATTCTGATGATATTTGATAATATATTTTTGAAACGTTTCGAACACGTTACAGTAGTTTCATAAGTTACAGGTCGTCTACCTGAGATTGAGTAACGAAATATTCGCGATAATATAATCCGCTTAGAATAATTTATAAGAATTAGAATAAGAAAAACAAAACCGATTTTAAATAAAATACACTAAAAAAATATTACGAATAATTCAGGAACTACTCGTTGTATCTAAACTCTAACTAAATTGAAATAGCAGCATGATAAGCACTAGCTATCATTTGTAAAATAATTATCAAAGTTGGTTCAGACAATAAGAAGTTATGTGTACAGTATTTTGTTAGGTGGTAGGAGGTTCGGCCTCCGTCTGGCTCGCGACCACTATCATGTCAAAGACGAACCGCCAAATATCTAATGATGTGTTCCGGTTCGATGGCATGTAAGCCAGATTTTCCCCTTTCCCACCCATCCTTTCCCCAAAATGTGGTGGTTCTGATAGTGGTCTACTACATTGTCCCCCCTTCCATCAGTATCCTCTAGGTTGGCAACGCATCTACAACATCTCTGGTGTTGTTGATGTCTATGGGTGAAGGTAACCACTTACCATCAGGTGGTCCTTCTGCTCGTTTGCCGTCCGTTATCAATAAAAAAAAAAAAAACATACATAAAAAAATACAGTTGAATTGAGAACCTTTTCCTTTTAGAAATCGTTTATATATACCATCTATAATTATGATACAGAAGATATATGTAATATTATATACACCATATTTATTATATTTATGCGCCGAAAGAATAAAATAGCATAATTTAAATACGAGTTTTTTGTTTTTTAACTTCACGCTGTATCCCGCATATAGCGGGGTAGGCAGAAGGAACCAGAGAACCTAGTGTTAAGACACTCCGTTCCCTTTCAACATTTCCGTTCCCCACTTCCCGCCAGATTGAGGCATTGCGTGTTGAGTGGTGGAACTCAACACCGCGCTTTGCCTTGTTACCAAACCCAAGAAATGAAAATACTAAATTTTACATTTCTTGGAGTGGGAATCGAACTCACATCCTCCACGACAGGCGTACAGTATTGTTTATATAAATATTATTACTTTCCATTTTGTAGCTATTTCGTTTTGAGTGGAGTAACCCTTATCAAATCTCGATCTAGCTTGTTTTATTAAACGAAAATATTTTATAAATATGTTTCAATTTTCATATTAACCTAATAGCTTCGCATGTACTTATAGACACTTCCTATACTAGCAGAATCCAAGGCCCCCCTTGGATATTTTGTACGTTACTCATGTGTGTCAGACAATCATATTGGGAGAAACCTTATGTTCTATAATGGACCACATTTACATTTTGAAAATTGTAATTTTTAGAATATAATATACATGTTTGTTAGGTGGTAGGAGGTTCGTCCTCCGACTGGCTCGCGACCACTATCATGTCAAAGACGAACCGCCAAATATTTGATTTGGTTCTTTTTACGTTTCGAGCGTGCCAGCAACAATGTTGTTCCGTATTCAAAATATTACTGTAACAACATTTGCAGTATCAAAATTGATTGACGTATAAATACCATTGTACATTTTTAATAAACCGCCTAACAGGATTTCTAAATTTTCAACAAGCATCTATTCTTAAATTTAAATGTACGTATTTTTACTTGCGTTACTAAGTGACTAACAGACAACGTACAGGCGAAACAAAAGGCCTTAGAAAGCTAAAATTGGTTATTGGGCTCCTTGGGTGGAGTAATAAGAGAGAATTTCTCTAGATTCCTAGGAAGTCGGGAAAATATGGTCCAAGCATACTAAGTTGCGGTATACAGATAGTAATAAAATAAAGTGCTAATTTTATTTGACGAAAAATTACATAACGAATTGGTATATTTCAAATTTTAATATATAGGTATATCACGCAATATATCTGTCTAAGTAAAAGGTGATTAGCGTAATCGAATATCACTAGATTTTCTTTTGGTTGTCAAAGTAGATAATATTAAAAATATATTTAGAAAACGTATAAACTTTTTTTGAACGCAGCGGGACTCGAACCCGCGTCGAAGCGCTCTGACCACTAAGCCATGCGTTCTACATCCAGCTGCGTCGAAATTCTTATTTATGCTGTTAGCATCTGTTTAGAGAGATTTTTACAAATTTCTGCTACCCAAAGGTTATTTCAAAGAACAATGATTTGGTCAGAGAGAGTACTAATCAATTCCGAAGTCTAAAATTCCTAAGTGTGTGATTAACACTCGAAAACTTCAAGAATTGATAATATTAAAATATATTTACTATATAATAAATATTAATTTATATTAACGCCTGTCGTGGCGCAGAGGCACAAGCGTGCGACTGTGAACGCGACAGGTTGTGGGTTCGATTCCCACTCCAGGAAATGTAAAATTTCATATTTCCATTTCTTGGGTTTGGTAACAAGGCAAAGCGCAGCGTTGAGTTCCGCCACTCAACACGCAATGCCTCAATTTGGCGGAAAGTGGGGAACGGAATTGTTGAAAGAGAATGGAGTGTCTTAACACTAGGTTCTCTGGTTCCCTTTTCCTACCCAGCTACATGCGGGATACAGCGTGAAGTTGAAAAAAAAAGAAGGAAGAAATATATATATATATTTTTATATATATATATTTTATTTCCCGAAATTCCTACGAAAATTCGCTACAGCTAACAGAATATAAGATCAAATGTAGGCGAAGAGTAAATATCTGTCAGAAATCGTTTATAAGAAAGTTTAAATGTTTAATCTGAAGAGAAACGCTAAATAAACATTTGCTTTGTTTCTACATCAGTAATTTAACAGTATATACGTTCGTATTGTATAAAAATAATATTGTACATTATATGATTGGAATATCTACTATATGCCTTAAGATTTATTTGTTTTGCCTTGAAGCGAAAAGCAACCTAGAATAAATTTAGTTATGTTATAAAACGAAACTCCTTAGCAATCCACGGATTCACCGTGCGTGACGATCGCGTTGCAGAGAGAGGAGTTTGGATAGTGTCTGGGACTTACGACCCAACGTGTAGGTTTAAGGGGCCCTTTAAAAATGCGCATTAACGTTCATCTCCACTGTCCGCGCTCCTCTTTACCTAACCAAATTTGAAAAGATCCTACTAATGCCGCCTACAAAATACGTGCTAAAAATGAACTGATATTAGTTCTAGAAACGTTAAAATATTTTAATAGACTACAGAAAAATTTCGATGTTGCAATCGACATACTAGTGTCCCCGTTGACGCGTTAACAACGCGTTGCCTATATGTATATGTCACTTTATATAAACATGGATGTCAAAACATGGTAGTGTGTGTATAAATGCTACATTTATTTTGTTAATTTAATATATTTTTTATGCATTATTTTAAAAAGATATTATCATTTTCCACTCCTTCGCTATAGAAACTATAAGTGTGCCAAGTTTCATGCTCCTTCGTCCTCGTAATGTTTGTAAAAAGGGATACAAAGTTTTTGCTTCACGTATTAATGTATACTCGTAGATATGAAAACCAGGTGGAAACCAAAATATTGAAGAGATTTTGGCAAACACGAGATTCCCATATGTATATGAATGTAATATGGCAACGTACGTTCAGAACATCTCATTTGAATACTAAAGCAAATCACTCTAACCGACGTATTTCAGCAAACGCTTTACGCATATCTTAGTGCTAAGGTCATGGGTAACATGTTTAAAATTTATTTTAAATATCTTTATTTCGCCTGTCGAGGCGCAGAGGCACAAGCGTGCGACTGTAAACGCGACAGGTTGTGGGTTCGATTCCCACTCCAGGAATTGATTTTTTTATTTCCTGGGTTTGGTAACAAGGCAAGTCGTAGCGTTGAGTTCTGCTACTCAGCACGCAATGCCTCTATCGGCGGTAAGTGGGGCACGGAGTGTCTTAACACTAGGTTCCCTCTGTCTACCATGCGGGATACAGCGTTAAGCTATGTATGTATCTTTATTTCAGCTTAACGCTTTATTCCACAAAGCAGGGTCAGAGAACCTAGTGTCAAGACACGCCGTTCTCTGCTTTTCACCCGTTTTCCTTTTATCCGTATTAAGGATTATTTATTTTTAACCTTTTATAACTTTTACAATAATTGTATTTAAAAAAATTTGTTCTTTGGATATTTATAACCGACTTTGGTTTTTAATTCGGCTGTGTCTTTTTGTGTACGTCATAACTTTTTACTGGGTGAATAAATTTTGATATTTTTTTAAAGAGCTAGTGTTTTTCAAGTGGTCCCATTTAAATTTGTCAAGATCTGATAAGTAATGCTTGAGCTATTTGTAATAATTTATTTTTTTTAGTACATTTTATTGGAAAACTGTTATCTTTTTTATTAAACTTTGATTTTATTATAATGTTATTCCAAATTAATATTTTGTAATCCGTGTAAAAATAAAAACAGTATTTACCTAAAGCAACATATTGGAATCCGTCCAAACTTTTTCTAAGACTTGGTTAGACAAAGTTCCCAAAGTTTCCAAGAGACACGGATTCGAGTGCTGCTTACTTTTCTATATCTTTACAAAAAAGTATTTTAAAAAACCATATTTTAATAATATAATTTTTAAATACATCTATAGTACAAATGTATGTGTTACAACCTATTATAACCTACGTATGTATGTATGGCTGTGGTTGGGAGGCAGTTGAGATGTGCATATATTATTGAATGCGATGACTGTGAATTTCATTTGTCCGATGCGGTTGATACTGCGTTTAGTTACGCCCTACAATTAATATGTCTAAAACATGTGATTTACCACTATATTCATTTTACCTGTCCATAAACACTTGTTTCCCCGTTGACGCGTTAACAACGCGTTTGCCTTAACAATGATATGTCACTTTATAATCATGGATGTCAAACCGCGGTAGTGTGTGTAACATTTATTTTATTAATTTAATATACTTTTCATGCATTATTTAAAAAAAAACTAGAATTCTGCACTCCATCGCTATATAAACTATGGGTATGCCCAATTTCATGCTCCTCCGTCTGCGTCATTTTCGTAAAAAGGGGTCCAAAGTTTTGCTTCACGTATATTTTATACATAGGTTTTTTTAAGATAAGTACGGTTTTTTTAATAACGGACGGCAAACGAGCAAAAGGACCACCTGATGGTAAGTGGTTACCTTCGCCCATAGACATCTACAACACCAGAGATGTTGTAGATGCGTTGCCAACCTAGAGGATACTGATGGAAGGGGGGACAATGTAGTAGTCCACTATCAGAACCACCACATTTTGGGGAAAGGATGGGTGGGAAAGGGGAAAACCTGGCTTACATGCCATCGAACCGGAACACATCATAAGATATTTGGCGGTTCGTCTTTGACATGATAGTGGTCGCGAGCCAGTCGGAGGACGAACCTCCTACCACCTAACATATTATATTTAGATATTATCATGGCATTAGAGGTCATCTTGGTGAAATTGGAAAATATCTGAGTGTAAACGCGATTGGTTGTGGGTTCGATTCCTACTCGGGCGAATTTTATATGAAAGTAATTTTCATTACCCTGTTCTGGTAAAACAGAGCGCGGCGTTGAGTTCCGCCACTAAACATTATGTCTCGATTTCTACTAGAAAGTGGAGAACGGAATGTCTTAACACTGGATTCTTTTTGACTATCCTGCTATGCTGGATAAAGCGTGAAGCTAATATATTGTATAGGTAATATTATTTCTATATATCATTTTTAGAAAACGTGTAATTAAAAAAAGAGGTATAATTTCTTGTAGAAAACAGAAAGTATATATATTTGAACGTCTAAGGCTTGTATGGTTTTTAAGAGGCGCAGGTTCGAGTCCTACTACGTTCAAATTTATATATGTTTTCTAAAAATGTTTTTTGTTTTCTAACTGTGTGATTAACATACATACATACATACATATATAGCTTCACGCTGTATCCCGCATATAGCAGGGTAGGCAGAGGGAACCTGAGAACCTAGTGTTAAGACACTCCGTTCTCTTCCTTTTTCGTGATTAACACATTAAAATATGAAAAACGTTTTTGCATATCGTCTTAAAACATCACTCAACGGTTAATCATTATCTATATCGTAATATCGTTCAGAAGTTAAAAATATTTCGCCTTCAGGTGTAAAAATACAGCGAAACGAATGTTTTATTGCGTTTGAAAATAGATAATTGGCAATATCTTTATATTGCTTGGAATAATGTTCAAATAAGATTCTGATTTAAATTCTATTTCCTTTTACACGTTTTATAAAAATGAAATTTACGACAGACTGCGGTATAGTTTTATACCTTTTTGCTAAGTAGGCATAACTTTTTACTGAGTTGACTAAATGTGAACTTACAACCATTACAGTTAAACATGTTGAAAAAGACAAAGACGGTGTTTACTTCCCTCTTTTCTACACGCAATATTTCAAATTCATGTGGAAAGAGAACGGAGTGTCTTGACTCTGGGTCTTTGCCTCTGTCCTTGCTATGCGGGAATAAGCGTGTAGTTATTTATTTGGCTTCTTGAGAAATAATAATTCAATAATAAGTTTAAATGGTTATATATAAACTTTTAGTATTTTCATCCCTGGGTTAAGTAACAAGACAGAGCGCGGCGTTGTATTCCGCCACTCACCACGCAATATCGAAAGTGAGGAACGGAAATCTTAAGAGGACGCAGTGTTTTAACACTAGGTTCCCTCTGCCTTCTATATGCGGGATACAGCGTGAAATAGTTTCACGTTTTAGTATGTATGGAATAAGTTTAACACATTCTCAAAATTGTCTGCTTATATATATTTTATACAACTTCACGCTGTATCCTGCACATAACAGGGTAGGCAGGAGTGACCTGATAGCCTAGTGTTAAGGCACTCCGTTCTGTTAATATTTCCGTTCTCCACTTTCCGTCGAGACAAAGAGAGAATTGAGACATTACGGGCTGAGTTATACTTATGTTTTATTAAGAAGGTTAATTAAAAACTGATTTTGATATAATTTTAACTTAACGTAAAAACCTTTTAAAATTCCGGGAACTTTTTTACAGGAAAGCTCTAGTTAACATTTTTTGCATTCATAATTTTAAATTTAAGCTTAGCTTAGCGTGGTTACGTTTTTTGGTCCCAACTATGACACATATATAACATTTTATCTTTATTATTTTTAAACATAACATTTTTAAAAAGACTTTTTTAGTGATTTTTTTTAACATCACGCATATCCCGCATATAGCTGGGTAGGCAGAGGGAACCAGAGAAGATACTCCATTCTCTTTCAACAATTCCGTTCCCCATTTAGTACTAAAAAAATTAGGGACAGATCAGTTAGTATTTTAAATTCCATCGTATGTGTTGCAATGAAGAGATAAATCACTTCGTTTTTTAATTCGCCTGTACACCTAATGCTGTTATATAAATATTTTTCCGAAAAGAATTTGAACACGGCTTCAGCTTCACGCTTTTCCACGCAAAGCTGGGTATTCCGAGAGAGTATAGTGTTGAGACATTCTATTCTCTACTTTCCTTTAATCAAGATATTATATTGAGATACGGAATTCAACACAGCCTTTTGCCTTACCAGAGTTAAATCAAAACAATTTGAATATAACTTCTAAGTGGAGATCCAACGCACAACGAATATATCACTTGTAATGGAAAATGATAAATTCAGAAACGGATCACTCCTTAGCAATTATTTTTAAACACTATGGGTCGGACAGTGGTATCTAATAATTCAGCCAGCAGCTTCACGCTTTAGCGTGAGGTTTATCTTTATCGCATAGCAAGGTAATTAGAGAGAAAATAGTGTCAAAGCACTCGCCACGTGTTAAGTGGCATCAAGCAATGAAATCTATAATAATAATCAAGATTTTAACAAAAAAAGAAAACTGACTTTTCTGACTAAAGACAATGACCTAAAAGTACAGTTATTACGAATACCTCATAAACTACTTGGCAAATCTTATTTAAATTTAAATGCGACCACATCGGAAGCGTCTATCTATCATATAAAAAAAGGTTGACCTATCAAAGTTATGTGGTATAAACATTAAAAATATAGGCGAATTGATAACTTCTTTCTTTTTTGAAGTAGGTTAAAAATACAGTGACAAAAATTGAATTTAAATGTAAAGTCTGCCTGTCGTGGCGCAGAGGCACAAGGCGTGCAACTGTAAACGTGACAGGTTGTGGCTTCTATTCCCACTCCAGGAAATGGATTTTTTTATTTTCTGGGTTTGGTAACAAGGCAAATCGTGGCGTTGAGTTCCACCACTCAGCACGCAATGCCTCAATTCGGCGGAAAGTGAGGAAAGGAGTGTCTTAACACTAGGTTCCCTCTGCCTACCCTGCTATTTGCGGGATACAGCGTGAACCTATGTATGAATGAATGTATAATTTAACGTGAATTTAAAATTTTTAAATTTTTAATGTTTAATGTATCATGATACATACATACGAGTAAGACGTGCAGTGTTCATAACCGCATCCCACAAGCGACATACAGTGTAAGTGACATTCTTTACAGTAACGCAGTGCTATTTAATGAGATCGTAAATTGCTTATAAAATATTATTTGTTTTTGTATTCTAATATGTATTTTTACCCGACTTCAAAAATGATACATACATACATAGCTTCATGCTGTATCCCGCATAAACCCTGCTATCCGTGTACTCTGCTAGGGTAGGCAGAGGAAACCTAGTGTTAAGACACTCCGTTCCCCACTTTCAAAACTGATGAGGTTATTAATTCGATTGTATGTTTTTATATGTGTAACCGCATAACTATTTACTGGGTGAACCTTTCTTCCTTTCTTTTATCTTCACGCTGTATCCCGCATATAGCAGGGTAGGCAGAGGGAACCAGAGAACCTAGTGTTAAGACACTCCGTTCTCTTTCAAAATTCCGTTCCCCACTTTCCGCCAGATAGAGGCATTGCTGGCTAAGTGGCAGAACTCAACGTCGCGCTTTGCCTTGTTACCAAACCCAGGAATTATTATTATTTATCTATTTTAAAATAAGGTAATGAATATTTATTGAGGCAATATCGTAAGTTTCAGGATTAAAGAGGTGAGGTTATAATCAAAGACGTAAACGATCTATGTATGTACATATAAAAACAACTGATAATAAATATCTGACGTCTATCGACTATATTTACGAGACAAATGCTATTCATTTTATTTACGCTTGGAATCACTTTATGAAAGACACGTTTATATATATATATATTACCTATTGTTGAGCTTTTCGTAATAATTGTGCTTAGAATACTTTTTCTTTGAAGTCAGTTTCGTTTTTTTGTTTTTTAAATCTTATACCATGGCTTAATACCATTTATCACAAAATGTCTCAAATTCGGACGAAAAGCGGTGAATGGAGTGCTTTGACACTAGGTTTCTTCTATACGGTATAAAGCTAGAAGCTTCTTTTATATATTAATACGTGAAGCAATAACTTTGGACCCCTTTTTACGAACATTACGCAGACGGAGGAGCATGAAACTTGGCACACTTATAGTTTATATAGCGAAAGAGTGCAAAATAATGATATCTTTTTAAAATAATGAATAAAACATATATTAAATTATTAAAATAAATATTACACACACTACCATGGTTTGACATGCATGCTTACAAAGTGACACTACGTTGCTAGGCAACGCGTTATTAACGCGTTAATAACGCATGTCAACGGGGACATTAGTCCATTTTAAAATACACAAGAAAAATATTTTTGGTTTAAAATAATAATACTAACCCAAGAATTGAACGTAGTCTCTCCTAAACTGTATTTCGTTTCATATGAAATCTATCTAGGGCTGCTAAAGTACGTTCAAAGAACAAAATTATCAATTATAATATATATTTTTATTTACTTTCCATTATGTTTCAGTATTCTAAAACAAAATAGCTTAAGAAAATAAAAGGATAACTCGTTTATTGTTTTCGCGTTATTTTTGTCGTCTTGGCAAATATATTAGAATAGATAAAAATTTTCAAGCACATAGCATAGCAAGAATAAAAATAGCGTTGGAAGAGTTTCTTATAGCGTTGGTTATTTAGCTGTAAAGTTTAGCTCTACTCTTTGTCTAAATATTCCCCTAATTGGGATTCGAATCCACTACCATCGTAACGAGCTAGATGTATTACAACTCTGCTTATGTTTGTTAATGGAAAGAAACACCTTAGCATTCCATGGATTCACTGTATGACTGCCGGGGTCATTATGTTAGGAGAGGTACTTGGAGCCCTGCCTAGAACTTGTTATTTGACTTGAGACCCAAGTGGCATTATTTTAAAAGGGCTCCCCTTAAAATGTACATTATTTCTCGCCTCCCCTGTCCAACTTCTCTCTCTACCTAACCTTTTTTTAATGTAAGAAAAAATATACATATGTTTTTAGGTAGGTACTCGTATATAAATATTTAGTTGGTATGTTTCACAACCCTGAGGGAATGGAATATGACAAAACCATATGTTTCACCCAAATCTCTAACTAGAGATGAAAGGCCCTTGAAGGCTCAATGCTCACAAATAAAATCCTAAACAATCATTATACGCTTGTTTGAAGATGAAAGTTAATTTGTTTATTATTGTTTGTATTGTATCCTTGAGACCATCCTAGTGAAGTGGGACGTCTGACTATAATAGCGATTGGTTGTAGGTTCGATTCCCACTCCAGGAAGTGGATCTTTTCATTTCCTGAATTTGGTAACAAGGCAAAACGCGGCGTTGAGTTCCGCCACTCAGCACGTAATGCTTCAATTCGGCGTAAAGTGGGGAACGGAGTGTCCTAACACTAGGTTCTCAGGTTCCCTCTGCCTACCTAGCTTTTTTTAACTTTTTAAATTTTTTTTTTAGCTCCGCGCTGTATTTCGCACATAGCAGAATAGGCAAAGAAAACCAGACAACCTAGTGTTAAAACACTCCGTTCTCTTTCAAGATTTCCATTCCCCATTTCTTTTAATAATATATATTTTTTCTATTTCAGGTAATTCAGTGAAATGTGAAGTGTTCGTGCATTATAATTTAAACATGTAGTAAGATATAGGAGTGTAGTGATGTGTGTAAAATCCCGATATCGTTAATATGGGGTGGTGCGTGGTTTTCATATTGCTTGGAGCGATAGCTACTGTTGCCAGCCAGAATTGTAGGGGGGAGGAACCGCGGGAGAGGGCGTGTGAGAATGTGTGCGATAAAAATGGAAATTGTAAAATTCGCGCAGCACTATTGCTGCCTAAGAACACGACTTATGATGCTTGTTTGCCTGTGGTAAGTTTATTTTGATTTTTTTTTTTAATTAATCTTTTATTTTTATATATATTTATAGTGGACTAGCTGTTTCCTGCTACTTTGTTTGCGTGATAAAAGCCCTAAAAGTCTACGAGTGCATGCCAAATTTTCAATTTCTATGGCCAGTAGTATTGTCTATAAGTTGTCAGTCAGTCACTCAGTAACGCAAGTATTTCATATATATGTAGATTCACGATTTTATCTATTATAAGCTTAAAATTTTTGTCAAATTCTGTGTTAAATTAATATTATTGTCTTTCGATGTCCAGTACTTGTCATATATTCGTAACAGATCTATCGCAGTAACAATATATATGTGAAGGTTTTTGAAAATGAATGGATGTTAGTCACTCGTTGATGCGAAATATAAAAAAAAATAAAGCACGGATTTAAATGAACTATACGTAACATTCATTATAGATCAACCAAACATATAACACATAAACCAAAAAGCCAAGAAACTGGAAACATAGAAGCCATGTGGAAATATTTTAAGGAACCTTTTGAACCAATTAGAAATCTATTTGATACATAATTTGCTTTATCTATGATAATCTATATGTATGTAATTTAATCTAAATTGAAACATTTAAGCCCATATTACGTGTAATATAAGCTCATTACCCTATGATTTGCACAGTATTATATCCATTTGAATGTACATATGTGTACTCTAATTACTACTTGTTGTTGTACGTAACAATTGTAAAAATAATATAGATATAGGGATAATATAATTATTTTGTGGGGAACAGACAGTTTTAACACTAGGTTCCCTCTGCCTACCCTGCTATATGCGGGATACAGCGTGAAGCTATATATATTTTAATATTATTAAGAACAAAAATTATTTAGACGTAATAAGGAATACACCAATACCTCGCTTTGCGTCGTTTCGTTTTGCGTTTTTTTCGAAGTTCGCTGCTTAATTTTTACTGATTTCCTTTGTGCGTCGTTAGATTTTCGAAGTTGCGTTGTTTTGGGTTCTTTAATTTTTTTTTCCTAAATTATGGCAACACCTTTGTTATTATTTGCGCCATGTCATCAAAATTTGGGGATTCCCTTTTTAACTATTATTAAATAATATGTAGTTCTTTTTTAATAAATACGTTTTTTGTATATTATTATTGTTTGAAAAATGTTTACTTTGTTCAATTTTATTTTTTAAAGATAGTATTTTCGTAAGCCTGGAACCTATCTTCGATTATTAAATGGTTTGCTATATAAAATCTATTTTCACTTTGCGTCGTGTTTTTTTGGAACGTAACCCCGACGCAAAGCGAGGTATGGGTGCATTCATTTATGCAAAACAAAATATTTTTTTATTAATTAATCTGGTGTTATAACATGTCAAATAAATACGCAATAAAAAACTTATTATATTAACTTAAAATAATTACATAACCACTTGTCAAATATTTTTTGTAATAACAATTATAATTGAAATTTTATCAAAAAAAGATAATTGACTTCAAATAAAAAACATTAAAAGGTACAATTATTACGAATTAAATTTCTTGTTCAATCAAATCAAAAGCAGTAGCTATCATATAAAAAAAAATCATCCAAATTGGTTCCCTCAGTAAAGTTATGTGTACATAAAAAAACAGTCGAATATAAGACTTCCTTCTTTTTTGAAATCGGTTAAAAATAATCATTGCACATTAATATACAACGAGTGCTGAATAAATAGTTTGCTGTTTGTAGAACTAAGAGATTTCAAATAAGATTTTCTAGTTATCTTAGTAGAAACTTTAGATTAAACATTTAAGATAATTTAAATACTAACTTAATAATCTCTGAATTTTCATTTCCTGGACCATAATAAGGTAAAGCGCGGCGTTGAGTTCCGCCATTCAGCACGCAATGCCTCAATTCGGCGGAAAGTGGGGAACGGAGTGTCTTAACACTAGGTTCCCTTTGCCTACCCTGCTATATGCGGGATACAGTTTTATTACAATTCCTTCACTAACAATCGAAAGGAACTTCGTTCCATCCGGGTGTCGTTTGGCACCTCTTATCATTTTTTAAAGTAACATGTCATGGGACCCACCCTTATCTAATATAATTACGGTGTATCGTATGCCACTCCCTGTGTTTCATATAGGCGTATTTATGACCAGAAAGTGATAGTTAGGTTTAATAAATTTTAATTTTATTAAAGAACGTCGTTGAGGCCAAGACATGGTTATACGTTACTAATTACATGTATGTAAGGAAAATTAAAGATATAACTAGGACAAAAAAGGACCAACAACAACAACAACGACAACCCACTTCAAATAAATTGTACTAAGAAGTAAAACTGTCATGAATAACTCAAAAACTTGTCTGTCTTAACTAAATTGTAACAATATCGTCAACCTAATTAGTAATGATACGAGTATGTATCTAAAATCGTTCATCAAATTAATCAACCACATCTTTAGCACTCTTAAAGACTTTAACAAGGACGTAATATGAAACTGAATTTGAAAATATTTTTAAAAATTGTTGTAAATATTATATAAATAATTACATATAAATAATCGACTCTAAAAATCATAATCCTCAAAATTTCAAAACCTACAAATCGAGTTAATTTTCATTTTAACTAAAATAATAATAATAAAAATATGATGTTGCGATATATATAACATGGGAACACACCGATGTTGCGCCCGAAGCACTACGCCGCTTTGTGGGGGCCCATCTAGTGGGAGGCGAGTCACCGTCCGCTAACCTTTCAATTTGAGACTGTTGAAAAGGCGGACGTCCGGTAGTCTCAATCAATAGCCCAGTACTTAGTCCATCCAAACTCCATTCCATAGACCTATTTTAGTTTTCCATATGTTCCATAGCTCCTACGCATTGACCGGTGACCATCTCTGAGCAATTGCCTATGGTTACTCAGAGATGGATCCCGGTCAATGCGTCAGATTAAAAAATATTGTTGTCTCAAAGGGGCCTCTACGTGTTGGACCTGTGTCCCCACGCAAGCCTTCCAAAGGACCGGGTTCCTTTGAACCCGAGAACCTGTCACGAGATACATAATAACAAATAAAAATATAATTTAAATGAACACAATTTAATATGACAAACAATTGTGTCGTCCGTGTCAAATCGCGGGGTCACATCAGGTGGAATGTGGGAATGTCAAAAAAAAAACTAAATGGTAACACATATCAGAAGCACTATCACATAAAAAAGCACAATCCCACCCAACCCAATAAAAAGTTATGCTGTAAAGATTATCCCGCTGTATCCCGAATATAGCAGGGTAGGCAGAGGGAACCTGAGAACCTAGTGTTAAGACACTCCGTTCTCTTTCAACAAATCCGTTCCCCACTTTCCGCCGAATTGAGGCATTGCGTGCTGAGTGGCGGAACTCAACGCCGCGCTTTGCCTTGTTACCAAACCCAGGAAATGAAAAATTCCATTTCCTAGAGTGGGAATCGAATCCACAACCTGTCGCGTTTACAGTCGCACGCTTGTGCCTCTGCGCCACGACAGGCGTTAAAAATGAAAAATAATCCACACAATCGATATTACGAACTATAACTTATATCTTAAATTACTCAAACGAAACAGCAATTATATATATCTATGTACATATATAAAATAAGTGCTTTCGCAGAAGATTTATTAAATTTAAAATTTAATCTTCTTTCTATCTCCCAAAGCTCACTAGTTAATAAATGCGACAGACAGTAAAAGCATTGTATTTGTCATAATCTTTCTTCGTATTTTATTACTGGTTTGAAAGCTTCTTTGAGTCTCTAGAAACTATTGTATTAGACTTTATTGTGTTTAAGACAAAAGCGGTATAAATTTCTATTCGGTCTTTTATTTTTACGTATCTTTTTATTAAAAGGAATATACTGAAGTATCAATGATAAGAAATATATATTTTTTTAACTTCACGCTGTATCCCTCATATAGCAGGGCAGACAGAGGGAGCCAGAGAACCTAGTGTTAAGACACTCCGTTCTCTTTTAACATTTCTGTTCCTAATTAACTTTCGGTCTAATTGAGGTTTTGCGTGCTGAGTGGCGAAACTCAATGCCGCGCTTTGCTTTGTTACCAGAGCGAGGCAATAAAAATACTAAATATTATTCAATATTTCTATTTATTTACAGTACGCTTGTGCTTCTGAGCCACGACAGACCTCATCAAAAATAATTGTCTAACTTATGTAATTTTTTCTCACTATAGGAGGAGATCTGAAAAATGTTAATATTTAATATATTATAATAAATATATAAGCAATGCAAATTTGATATATTATCATCGGCCAAATATTTCTAAACTGACACTATTAAATACGCCTTTATAACATTTAATTTACCGTATTTAAATAACTATAACAAAACTATTTTGATTCATTTTTTGCCGTCCTATTTGAGGCCGTCGTGGCGCATTCGGACAGCAACTGTAAAAGAGAACGCTTCTGGATTCGATTCTCAATCGAGGGAATGACTATATTTAAATAATTTTTCTTCCTCAGCTCTAGTAAGCGCGGCGTTAAGTTCCGCCATTTAACACGTAATATCTCGTATTCAGGCAGAAAACGGAGCACGAAATGTCTTGACAGAAGGTTCCCTTTGACAATCCGGTTATGCGGGATAAAACGTGAAACTGTATCAAAAAAAGTCGATAACACTATAAAATTACAAAGTAAAAAGAAGTCATTTAATCTTGCAAAACTATTTTGACCCACTTCTTACCCTCCGATATATTTGAAAATTTGCGCACGTCTCTGAATCCAATGTCAATATAATATTTTCATAGCAATAACCTTCTTGCAAGGACGATCAAGATAATAGGAACATACTTTATAGCGTGTATTCTTCTTTCCAAGTGAATAACAGTTTCAGCATAGTTGAATAAGAACGTATGGCTTAGTAGTCAGTGCATTTGGACGGTTTCAACGAGGCGCGGGTTCGAGTTCCGCTACGTTCAAATTTTAAAATGTTTTGTAAAAGTATTTTTTGTTATTATAAGTGTGATATTTACATTCTTAAAATATTAGTACCGTGGTTTTTTTAGTCAATATCGTTATGCAGTACGTATGTATGTCTTCATCTAGAGACAAGAGTAAGCCAGGTTTTCCCATTCCCACCCATCCTTTCCCCAAAATGTGGTGGTTCCGAGAGCGGAATACTACATTGTCCTCCCCTTCCGTCTCTATCCTCTAGGTTGGCAACGCATCTACAACATCTCTGGTGTTGTAGATGTTCATGGGCGAAGGTATCCACTTACCATCAGGTGGTCCTTCTGCTCGTCTGCCATCCGTTATCCATAAAAAAAAAAAAAAAAAAAAAAAACAGAACGGCTATTATGGAGGTTACAGTTAGTAGCCCTGGAACATCGCTGTATCTATTGTAAAAAGAGACAACAGATTCACTTTAGGTAGATATATTTCGTACTTAAACTGATTACAAGTCAAACAAAGTATCAATGCTTATACAATACAGCTCGTTAAAATTCTCAGTATCGCGATCGTCCAATATATATGATAACAACAAATTAGATTGTTTAATTAATAAATATGAAAACAAAACTCAATCTTAAATCTAAATTCATTAATCTCCTAAATTATTACATAAATTATGATTCCGTGGTAAAATATACGGTGGTGATACAACAATAGTCAAATTTACCACTAACATTATTTCATATTTTTTTTATGTTCGTGCTGCAATACTTTTTACTGACTGAGCCCTAGAGAGATATAGATAGAGTGATAGATAAAGATGTTTTTTTTATAAGATAGCTAGTCCAAGCTTACTCTTTAGACCGTTTTATTTAAAATGGTCTTTTTTTTCTTTTTTTTTTAACTTCTCGCTGTATCTCGCATATAGCAGGGTAGGCAGAGGGAACCTGAGAACCTAGTATTAAGACACTCCGTTCTCTTACAACAATTCCGTTCCCCACTTTCCGCCGAATTGAGGCATTGCGTGCTGGGTGGCGGAACTCAACGCCGCGTTTTTTTTATAATTAAAATCTTAAAGAAACAACATTCGAACCTGTGTATGCGTTGAAAGCTTGTGCTACCTTACTAGCACACCAAACAATGAGATAAATGAATAAATAATACTGTTTTTTTTATGTTTCCTCAATTTAATACAATTCTCTTATCAACAGGTAGAACCAGTACTCGAGTTAGCCTTACTTTCCGATGCAGTACGTGAAGCCTTCCCATCCTGGCTTAGTTTTGAGTGGCTGACCTATGACGTGACTGACTGTGACGCCGCCTACGCAGTCATATCCGCTATAGACGCGTACAATGACTGTGCTCACGTTTTCTTTGGACCATCCTGTGATTATGCTTTGGGTAAGTTTTAGATTCGAAATTGTATGGATAATATATCTTGAATATGAAGATAAAATTTAAATGTATTTTTCAGTATTTATACCTTTCAGTGTAGATATTTTTACCGTCTTAAAAAAGGAGGAGGTTCTCAATTCAACTGTTTATTTGTGTATCGCATTACTTTTTTGTGGGTGAACTCATTTTGATGGTTCTTTTTTTATATGGTAGGTAGCAGTGACGAGGGGTGAAAATTTTAGTTAGGCAAGCCGGTAAATTAAGGGAAGCCGATTAATATTTAGGGAAGCCGGTATATATAAACATAAACAGGGAAACCGGTAATTTTAAGGGAAGCCAATATATTTAGGGAAATCGGTATAGGATGTCAAGGTATTTCGTAATTTCACTATACAATTTTGGCGATGACCTTTTTTTTAGGTCTATAAGATGTCCCTGGTAGCTATTGCGACTGATATGGTCCTATTTAAATTTTGTAAAGATCAGATGACTAGCTTTTGACTAGTTTTGGAAGTGCTTGTAATAATGTTCGGTCGGCCGTTTTTTTTTGTTACAATTCTGGTTTATATTTCATCTTCAAATCCTGTTTTAATGTTATATTTAAATAATATTTTTTCACTTTATTTAGTCATTTATTTACCCAATAAACAAACTGATCCTAATAAATGTCAATATACTTATATGCGCGCGAAATCGAAATATTGCGTGCCAAGTGCCGCAACTCAACTCCGCGCTTTGAGATAAAATGTTAGTTAATCATAACATAACTTCTACGTTATGTACGTAGGTATGTTTACCGAATGAGTCCAGGGCATTTTTATAGTATATCCCTACATAAGTATGTTAAACTTTGCGTGATCAAATAACATGAAGGTCAGGTTAATACTAACTAAGAAAAATCATGCTCTTTTATATTAAATATTTCTAGTATATTTATTTAAGATATTATATTTAAAATATATTCGTATAAGAAAATAACATATTGTATCAAAGATTTCGTAACTGTCTAGCGAAATATAAACTTTCTAGACAAAAGTATTATAACCATTTACAAATATTACGCTGTTATTACTGAAAATGGTTCTTTTTATGTTTTTAGTAAGTTTTTTCACGACTTTTCACGCATAGCAGGGTAGGTAGGAATAACCTAGGGTTCGATATCCAAAGATAATTCATTTTTCGCTTTCTGTTCACATTGTGTGTTAAATAGCGGAACTTAACGCCGCGCTTTGTCTTAGCAGAGCACAAAAATGAATATAATTTATTAATTTAATTTAACATTATTTTAAATTAACATTTTTTAACATTACACATGTTTTAACATTACCCCAAGGGGAAAAAGCCTTACAAACATTGCGCTTACTCCCAGATTCTGTTCTTATGCTCCACGATAGTCCATAAATGCTTTTTCATTGTTATTCTAAGGCATGCGAGTGTATTTGCCGCTAGATAGAAGACATATTTTTTGTAACCGACTTTTTTAAAGGAGGAGGTTATCAATTTGTGCCTTTGACGTTATCCCATTTAAATTTATTTAAGATTTGACCAGTAGTTTTTGAGTTATTCGTAACGTACTTTTGTTTGAATGCATTTTGTTTGAAGTCACTTTTTTTTATTAAAATTTTAATTATATTTGCCCAAATATCTTCCTTACCAGGAAAGGTAGAAAAAACTTAGTGATAAGAAATTTCTTCCCGTCTAACTTAGAGATGATCAAAACACTTTGTTTGACAGATTAGTTAAATGAAAATATTTTTTGAATATTATAATTCTGCGGAATCTAGACATTGCGACTTAAGTGGCGGAACTCAACGCCGCGTTATCTGACCAGAAAGGGGACAAGGAAATAATTTAAATATGATTATTGCCCCGAGTGGGAATCAAATCCACAAACACTCGACTTACTGTTAGACGCTTTCCCACTGCGCCAGCATGGTCTCTTTTCATATATTTTTTTATTGTGACGAATTACTGAAATAATTTCATTTGTAATACAAAATAATTTCTACTCTATATATGTTTATCTTCACGCACCACTTAGCGGAACAAACATTAGGTACAGATCATTTCATGTTATATCTTGGTTCTCAGTTTTTGGGCGGACTTTTTTGGCAATATATGTTAACTTCAGCCTTTCCTCATATCACACACTGGCATAATTGTCTTTTGGTCCTAAAAAGGAAAATTATTACGAATAGCTCAAACTGAATTTAAATGGGACCACATTTGAAACACTAGCTATAATATAAAAGAAGTATCATCATTGCTTCAACCAGTAAAAAGTTATGAGGTAACAAATCAAAAAAAATGCAGTTGAATTGAGAACCTCTTCCGTCGATTTTTTAGCTTCACGCTGTATCCTAAGAAGAGGAGAACCTAGTTTTAAGACACTCCGTTTTCTTTTAACATTGCTGTTCCTCGCGTTCTGCCGACATTGCGTGCTGAGTGGCGATACTCATCGCCGCGCTTTGCCTTGTCACTAGAGCGAAGAAATATATTATTTAATATTTTTATTTTTTGTTGTGGGAATCGAACCTACAACCTGTCGCGTTTACAGTACCCGCTTGTGCCTCTGCGCTACTACAGGCCTTTAGTCTATGTGGGTTAAAAACATTAAACAATATACTTATATTGATTTAAATAGATATCTACCTAAAATGTAGCCACCGTACATACCGTTGCGTTTGGCGCTCCGTCCTCTGTGACTACCCCGCTAGGGATAAAGCGTGAAGTGAGGTAGGTTCTACAGTAGGTAGGTAGTAGTAGGTCTACCTAAAATGTGATGATTATTTGTTCTTCATTCCCAATATAGTCAAATTTCACAATCACCACAAAGATCGGTGAAGACATTCGAAGTCTTATTAAACTTGTAAGTGTTCAGATGCTTCGATTCACTATTTACTTAGGGATTGAATAACATTCAATTTTGCCTTCATAATAGCGAAGCTAAATGAGATTGGTTTCCTTTGTGTTCTATATACGATGTTTAGAGATGAAGTGGTATAACTTGAAGAAATTTTGTTAGGAAAAATGTTATTTCGTATGAAAAAAAAATTATATGTATGTTATTTTTTTAACTTCACGCTGTATCCCGCATATAGCGGGGTAGGCAGAGGGAACCAAAGAACCTAGGGTTAAGACACTCCATTCTCTTTTAACATTTCCGTTCCCCATATATATTCCGTATATGTATGTATATATGCTGAAAAAATCGATTATCCATAATAAGCTATTACGTTTCACGCTTTTTGCACGTAGCAGGATAGAAAGAAACAACTTAGTGTCTAGATACTCGGTTTTCCGCTTTCCGAATACGATTCACTGCGGGTTGAGTTGACACTTTTTTGCCTGTTTCACCAGAACTAGGAATTGAAAAAAATTTTTTTTTTAAGCAAAGGACATGGCAAACGAGCGTTTGGGTCACACTGATGGTATATGATATAATTATTCTCTCAAGTAAGGATCGAACCCATAATAATGATAATATGCAATCATAAAAATGAAACATTTAAAGAATTACAAATTATAATTACATGTCAAAAAAGGGATGTAACGCCACATTTTTTCTTATTTGACCGAGGAAATCCTTAAATAATAATTAAAAAAGGTAAATTAAGCATTTTTTGTGTATTACTATTATTCCAGTAAGGTAAAATAATTGTTCAATACAAATCGAAGAATTCAAGTACAAATACTTGGTAGAAATTACACACACCAACTTCCCGTTTTATCCCCTAGAGAGAACCTAGTGTCCAAACACTATTGCCGCTTTCTCTGCTCAAATGCGAGACATTGCGTGTTAAGACGCAGAATTAAACGCCGCGCCTTATCTTATTAGATGAAAATATTTTAAATTTAATCATTCCCCCGAGTGGGAATCAAACCCAAAACCAATAGCGTTCACAGACCCTGTAATTTATTTAAATATCACGATTTCGGCGAAAAGAGAGTTCTCCACTAGATTTTCTATCACTATTCTGCTTTAAAAAACCTTAACTTGCTATAATGTACTTAATATTCATTGTTTTTTCCAAGTTTTTATTTCTTCCACATAGAGTTACGCCTTATTGGCTTTGAAGGCTTTATAGGGTACAGTTTTAATATATGAGAAAGATCCTTCCTGTTTCATCTTGCAAACAAAGTCTTCTATATTACTCTTCTAACGATGATTGAAAGTGAAATAGTGTTATATTGGGTGCCGGAAAATAAGAATATTTTCTAAGAAATACTGGCAATCTAGGTTCAGCTTATTATTATAAAATAAATTAAATTCTGTCATCCTGTCGTGGCGCAGAGGCACAAGCGACTGTAAGCACGACAGGTTGTGGGTTCGATTCCCTCTCCAGGATATGTAAAATTTCGTATTTTCATTTCTTGGGCTTGGTAACAAGGCAAAGGATGGCGTTGAGTTCCGCCACTCAGCACGCAATGCCTCAATTCGGGGGAAAGTGGGGAACGGAGTGTCTTAGCACTAGGTTTTCAGGTTCCCTCTGTCTACCTTACTATATGCGGGATACAGCGTGAAGTTAAAAAAAATAAAATAAAAATAATAAATTCTAATTAGTTATCTTTTTGCTATTCACTTTTAAATTTTTTATTACATAAATATTTTTAATTATTTTTTTAGCTCCACGCGTTATTTCGTTAAATTAATGCATAACATCGTAGTCAGAGAGAATCTAGTGTCAAGACACTTCTCTCCACTTTCCGTCTTATTTCGAGACATTGTTTTCTTAAAATAAATAATATTTTACCAAAAGAAAACAGATTTCAAATTAAATAGGCTTATTACGAATAACTGAAAAACTATTCGTCAAGTTTTGAGTTTAAAAACAAAGTTTTTGAGATTTTCTTAATAATTATACTTAACTAAATTTAAATCACTAAATACGCAGAAGTATGAGCTATCCTATAAAACAAACATCAAAATTGTTTCAACCAATTAAAATATATACGGTACAAATTAAAAAAAGTACAGTCAATTTAACTATCTCCTTTTTTTCTGAAATCGGTTAAAAGAAAATAGCTGATTTTTCTTTTTTTTTCAATTTCACGCTGTATCCCGCAAAATAGCAGGGTAGGCAGACAGACTACATTCTCTTTCAACAATTCCGTTCCCTACTTTCCGCCGAATTGAGGAATTGCGTGCTGAGTGGCGGAACTCAACGCCGCGCTATACCTTGTTATCAAACCCAGAAAATGAAAATGCTAAACTTTTACATTTCCTGTAGGAATCATCATCATCATCCAGTAGGAATCAAACCCACAATTTGTCGCGTTTACAGTCGCACGCTTGTGCCTCTGCACCACGACAGGGGTTATAGCTGATCTTAAAACTCATTTATATTTATTGTTCGCTTAACATTTTCATTTTCAAAACGATCCATAAACGACTGACCTGTGAACCACAATTTATTTCGGATATCGGCTTTATAAACAAAACCAAAGAGCTGACTAAAGGTCTATTGCCGTGTCACAAGATGGATGTCTACTGGGATTTGGGAAAAACAAAACGGGTTTTAATCGACATTAACGGAGCAGATATACAATTCTTTGTTTTTAGCTTCATGTAGCAGACTAGTGTAACACAGAACCTAGTGTAAAGACACTCCGTTCTCTTTTGATATTTCCGTTCTCCACTTTCTTCTGAATTCAGGCACTGCGTGCTGAGTGACAGAACTCAACGCCGAACCTTGCCTTGTCACTAGAGCAAGGAAATTTAAATATTAAATATATATTCAATTCAACTGTAATATTTTTGTGTTACCGCATAACTTTTTACTGGGTGAACCAATTTTTATGATTTTCTTTTATATGATAGTTATTGCTTCTGATGTCCTATTTTAATTAAGTTAACGATGAGTAGTTTTTGAGTTATTCGTAATATTTTATTTTTGGGGCATTTTATTTTAAGTCGGATTTTTTTGATAAATTCTTATGTTTTAAATAGCAGGTTAAGCAATCTAACCCTATTATATTGATTGATAACCGTTAAACGAAGTCAAATAATCTGGGGTTGCTTAATTAATTTTGACAAGGCCCAAGGGTTGAAATCCTTCAAATAACAAAATAAATGGTGCGCGAAAATCTAATTTATAAATATGGTAAATTAATTTAAGCTGAAGCTCTTGTGGTACAGTTGGCGATTGGTTGTGGGTTCGATTCCCATTACGGGGAATATAATAAGTAAAACTTGAATTAATTTAATGTATACAAAGCAAATGCAATGTCTTAATTTCGTGCAGAAAGTGGAGGACAGAGTGTCTTAACACTAGGTTTACTTTGACAGTGGTGAGGTGTGATAATTTTAAACGGTAAACGGTCAAGGAAAACTTAATACCCTAGTATTAAATTTCCTTTAGCTTGTTTTTTTGTAATTTCATTCCCAAATATTTCTGGCGATCTTTTTATTGTTTTAGCATCCGATTTTTTTTTCGTTTTTTTGGTGTCCCTAATCTGCTAATAAATCCGCCACAAATTTATTGTAATTTACAAAAGGTAAGCCGATGAGAATCGTGTTACATGTACGCTTCGCCACTGTTCACCTTCCTAAACGGTAATAAGCATGAAAATCCTCAATCAAGCTGAAAAAAAATTCTAATACCTACTTGGACAATTAACATTTATTATTTTTGTACATTTTGCGGGATAGATAGAGGGACTTAATGATAAACGTCTCTTAGTGATGTAGCGTAATTTAACATTTAGTTTAAGCAAAATGGAAACGAAAAAATAACAAAAAAGTGGTAAATATTTTTACAATATATATTTTTTAGTTTCATGCTGTATCAGGCACTTAGCACGGTAGGCCAAGAGAATCTAAGAACTTAGTGTTAAGACACTCCGTTCTCTTAAGATTTCTGTTCCACTTTTGTGCAATTTCGTACTGAGCGGCGGACCACACTTTCCGTTGAATTGTGCAATTTCGTACTGAGTGATGGAAGTCAATGACGCTCTTTGCCTTGTTACCAGAGCGAGGAAACGAAAAAAGTTACTATTAATTATTATAAGCATTGGACATTCTCATTTCCTGGAGTGGGAATCGAACCACAACCTGTTGAGTTTACAGTCGCACGCTTGTGCCTCTACGCCACTACGGGCCTCTCATTTTTATAATATATACTCCAAATTGTAACAGTACTAAAAGTTGAGGCATGTTTCGTCTGGAGAATAATAAATTTCAACAACGCTGGCCATTTTTGCCATGTAAATAAAATAATTTGCACAAAAGCGCTTAAGTTCTGGTCCTGACGTGAGGAAAATTAGATTAAGTTAGAATACGTGGACTATGCCCTTAAACACTTTATTATGTTATAATATTTGCGCCTGTCGTGGCGCATATAATATAATACAATACAATACAAGCGTGTGACTGTAAGCGCCACAGGTTGTGGGTTCGATTCCCACTCCAGTAGTAAATAGAATTTTTCATTTCCTTGGTTTGGTAACAAGGCCAAACGCGGCGTTGAGTACCGCCACTCAGCTCGCAATGCCTCAATTCGGTGGAAAGTGGGGAACGGAGTGTCTTAACACTAGGTTCCCTCTGCCTACCCTGCTATATGCAGGATACAGCGTGAAGCTATGTATGTATTTATGTAATATTTTAATCTTATATACAATTTGTATCTCGCGACTTCATTTGCGTTGACAGTAAAACCTCATAACACATATTTTCCTTTTAGAGGCCTGTCGTGCAGAGATACAAGCGTGCGACTGTAAACGCGACATGTTGGTTGGTTTCCCAGGTTGGTTGGTTGGATTCCCACTCCAGGAAATGAAAATATTGAAAAAAATAATATTTAATATTTTTATTTCCTCGCTCTGGTGCTAAGGCAAAGCACGGCGTTGATCTACGCCACTCAGCACGTTATGCCTCAATTCGGCGGAAAGTGACGAATTGAACGGAGTGTCTTAACACTAGGTTCTAGGATTCCCTCTAGCTATCCTGCTATGGTCAGGACATAGCGTGAAGATAAAAACGAAAGAAAAAAATGTATATTTTCCTCGTTTTCGTAAGAAATTGGTGAAATCCTCTCTTAGTACTCTCCGGGGAGTCTTCATGCCAATTTTAAGTTTTCTATGGCCAGTAGTTCTGCCTGTATTGTGTGTTGTATGTTATTTAGTCACGCAACCGTTTTATATATATGTATGGATACAGGGTTAATTCTACTACACGCAATTCTATTACATGCATTTAAGTGTGATGTTATAGTGTACAATGTTAATATACCAAATGATATGTACGAAAAATAAAAATCACTGTATGCTATATTGGATTCCTAATCTATATATAAATACGTGAAGCAAAAACTTTGGATCACTTTTTACGAAAATTCCTCGGACGGAGGAGCATGAAACTTGGCACACTTATAGTTTATATAGAGAAGGAATGCAGAGTGCTAATATTTTTTTTAAATATTGCATAAAAAGTATGTTAAATTAATAAAATAAATGTTTCACACACTACCATGGTTCATCCATGTTTATCACAAAGTGACATATACATAAATAACAACGCGTTGTTTACGCGTCAACGGGGACACTAGTATAAATAAATAAGCAATGCTAAGGAAATTTTCCGTAAAAAGCATTTATGAAGAAATTGATTATATTGGTTAACCACCGTCAAGTGAAAGAGACACGTACCTAATAAGACCTTTGGTTTTCGCAATTATTGCACATTTTAAATGGAACTATTTTAAATATATAATTAGTGTATGTTTTGGTACTTGGGTATATATTTTTGGGAACCCACCGCTTCGAACACTTTACACTAGCTCGTTCATACGGTCAAAATAATATCGTTTAAATGAGATACGTATCGACATTAGTAGTAAAAACCGACTGGTAATGAGTGTGTAATTCTGGCAGGAAGCGGCGAACGGAGTGTCTTGACACTAGGTTATCTCTGATTATTCTGCAACGTGATAATGTGTGCAAGCTGCTTTTTTAAATTCTTTTTTATTAATATAATAAACAAAAAAAACAAGGCTTGTCGTGGCGCAGAGGCACATGCGTGCCACTGTAAACGCAACAGGTTGCGGGTTCCATTCCCACTTCAGGAAATGAAAATATTAAATAATATTTAGTATTTTCATTTCCTCAACCTGCACGCAATGTTTCAATGCGGTGTAAAGTGGAGAACGAAAAGAAAAGAAAAGAGAACGGAGTGTCTTAACACTAGATTCTCTGTTTCCCTCTGCCTATCCTGCTATGTACGGGATGCAGCCTGAAGCTATTAAAAAACTAAAACTATATTTATACCTTCTAACATCCAAAGTAAATTAAAGTAAGCTTACTGAGCTTTATTAAAGTAAGCAAGCTCAGTTCGAGTAGACAATCCAAATATAATTGTGTCTAAATAATAAATGTAGTGGTATATGACTAAATTTTATATCTTCGTATAATATAAAAGAACATATACATATTTATATGTCTGAGCTATACTATTATTACTTTAAATATATAAATTGCTAAGGATACGTTAGCAGTTTGGCACTTTATCCCGCTTAGATAGAATGAACATATTATCAAGACGCCAGTGGCGAGGCCATACAACACAGTTCCCGCCGGCTTGCCTAACTTTTTAAAGGACAAGTATAAGACTCCTAAATAAAGGTCGCCAGGAAAATGTAGGTTTGCAAAATAACAAGCTCTGACATTTTAAACACGTTAAAAAAAGGTCAAGGAATTACTAAATACCTTCACTTCCCATATCGGCTTTCCTAAATATACCGGCTTCTCCAAAAAATACCGGCTTCCCTGTATATATATATATGTACCGGCTTCTCTAAATATATATCGGTTTCTCTAAATTTACTGGCTTGCCTAACTAAAATTTTCACCCCTCACCACTGTAAGACTATCCTTTCGTCGCTTTCCGTCCGAATTTGATACATTGAGTAGTTAGCGAAAACCTGAAACTATACAGGAAGTCTTAAAACATGGAAGTTCCTATAAAAGCGATAGTGTAATAATTTTCGAGACTATAAATATGCCACCATAAAAGGCCATAACCGTTTATATCGCACGAATACGTGTGTGGTTTTGATATTTTTTTCCCGCATGATTGTAGAAGTAGATATGCTTTAGGGGATCGTGACACTGTTTTTTTATTCGAAACATATCCTAATTTCTTATGAAAAAATTAAAGTAATATTTGCTTCCCCATTCTGGTAAGACAAAAGGCGGCGTTGAGTTCCGCCAATCAACATGCAATGTTTCATGTTTTAATGTTTCAATGTTGTTAACAGGTAGGACGAAATGTAGAGCAGAATATCTTGATACTAGTAAAAAAAATACAAAATACTCACTGCAATCAGTAAGGAAGCTATAATTCGAGAAGCAGTTCTGTTGATAAGAACCGGAAATTTAACCACTCTTTTATTTTTAAATAATGAAGATATTGCTAGAAATAGAAAACTTCATAAAACTTCACGTAAGATGCTCCAAAAAGTAATATTTTTTATAAATAACTCAAAAACTACATGTCAGATCTTAATAGTATGCTATCATTTGAAAATGACCATCAAAATTGGTTCATTATCCTATTATTAATTAGTTCAACATCAATTTGCAAAAACTCAATAAATATAATTTATCATTTAAAAAACCCTACATATACTACGTGACTTTTATATCAAAAGGCAATACCGTAGTAATACGTTTTAGTATCGCCGTAAACATGAAAATTGGTGTCGTAAAAGTATAGCAAATATTACTCGTTTAGAGTGCTAAGTGGTCTAACAATAAATATTGTGTCGAATATGTCGAATTTAATATAAGGTAGTTCACTTTGAAGGCAATATTTATGACAAACCTAAGTAAATGGAAGGGTAGTGGGTTCAAAACCCATTTGGGGAATGTTTTGCTAGGTGTTCGTTGTTATGTAGCCTATGTTTTAATGTATCACTGTAAAATTTCATAAAAAAATATACTATACCCAGATTCAAAAGGACAGTGAATACGTCTTAGAATATGTTTTACTGAAAAATTATTATTCCCAAAGTATTTTTAAATTGTAGCTTATTTGTAATGTACGCTACATTACTGTAAATTTCATCTAAATTCGTTTAGTATTTTACGTGAAATTGTAATAACCAATTAACGATTTATGCAACAAGTTTCGCATTTACAATATATGAAGCTTTTATACTATAGTCAGATTCAAAAGGGCAGCGTAATACATCTTAGAATATGTTTTAATTATAAGTCTTTTTAAATTGTAGCCTATGTGTAGTGTAAGTTATTTTTCTATGAAATATCATCAAAATTCGTTTCTTATTTTGCGTGAGAGAGTAACAAACAATCAAGCACTCATTGTAACAGAAAATTTGCAATTATGATATTAGTAAGTTAGTTTTCGCTGTCTACACATTCTTGCATGAAACGGAATCGAACTCATAGTCATAGTCTGTATTTAGTCAAATATTCCTTCAACTGTACCGCAATAGTGTCAATAGTCAGAATATCCACAAATCCTATATTTTTGCAAGTTTTTATATTTTTTCAAACTTTTCACTGTTATGGTTTATCCTTCGTATATTAAAATGTCGGTCACATTTTGTAATAAGCTCTTCTATCTCATCGGTCGTAACTGTTGTGTAATTTGTTTTTAAAAAGAAGTTACGAGGCAAGAAATCCCTTTTTAAATACTTTTCCTTGCTCATTTCTTGCATTAATAGAGGTAGTGGTCCAATATTGTGTAATGTTGTCCTTTTACTACTTTTTCAACCGACTTCCAAAAGAGGTTCACAATTCGATTGTATTTTCTGGTGGGTATTATATAGCATAATTTTTTACTGGCTGAACCAATTTTGATGATCCTTTTTTATATGATAAGTAATGCATCTAATTTCTTCTAAATTCTCATGTCATTCGTAATAATATTTTTTTTTAGAACATTGTATTTAAAGTTGTTTTTTGTTTAAGATTATTTTATTCAAACACGTAATAATTGGAATAATTTAAAAAAGACATTTACAAAAGGATAAACGTGATTGGACAAGTAAATTGATTGAAAAGAAAAAAAAAAAAGTGTCTAAACTGCAAAGAAGCTGCTTTTTATTAAAAATGATTTTTAGGTTTATTATGTAAACATTATAATATACGAATATCAGTAGTATTTAAAAAATGGTTAATGAAGATATTTTTTCGTTTAAAGTAAGCATATAAAAAAGGGAACAAAATAGGCTTTATAAATTGTATTACGATCCCTAAAAAATGTGGTTTAAGCCACAAAGGTAGCGGGTGACCAGCGCTTTATCAAATATCTGTAAAAGGATCTCTACAAACATTTTAGCTTCGCATACGTTTTCTCACAAAGAACTTTTTTTTTTGAATTGGTAAACCTAACGCTGTTGAGGTGTGTTACTTATTTTTTTCGTTTTTAATAAATTTTTTGTATGTAATATTTACGTTACCTTTTGTAAGAAATTGAAATATTATCCATTAGAATTTATGGGAAGACTTGAATGAAAATATACATTTAGATTTTCGTGTCAAAACCTATTATAAAAATGACGTTTGGGTGTGAGTTCGATCTCGACTCGAGTTTTTATTTTTTCGTTCTGATAAGAGCAAGCAAGCGCGGCGTTGAGTTCCACCACTCAAGACGCACTCAATTTCTCTCAAAAAGTAGAGAACGAAGTATCCTGATACTAGATGTACTTTGACTTTGAGGGTCAAAGTGAGTGAGGAAAAAAGCGCCAAGCTGAAAATAAAATGAAACAATTTTTTGTGTATATTTATCAACGAAAAGATAAAAATCATAAAAGCAGCACATTTGTTAACTTAACGTTACGTACTTTGCAGTTGACAGCTGGCGTACACAGTACCCATTTACCGAAAAAAATACCATAAATAAGTTGAGATTTGTAAGTGTATGACAAAAATAAATGACCATAGATAAAGTGAAAAAAAAAAACTAAAGTCTCCTTCCTATTCTCTCTGTTTTCTCCGTTAGGAACAATGGCTAAATATTAAATAAGACTATTGTATCTTTTAATTCTCTGCCTACCCTGCTGTAAGTGGGATACAGCGTGAAGCTAAAAAAAACTTGTAACTGTAACCCGCATATAGCAGGGTAGGCAGAGGGAACCTGAGAACCTAATGTTAAGACACTCCATTCTCTTTCAACAATTCTGTTCCCCACTTCCCACCGAATTGCGGCATTGCGTGTTGAGTGGCGGAATTCAACGCCGCGCTTTGCCTTGTTACCAAACCCAAGAAATGAAAATACTAAATTTAACATTTCCTGGAGTGGGAATCGAACCCACAACCTGTCGCGCTTACAGTCGCACGCATATGCCTCTGCGCCACGACAGGCAAAAACGAAAAGCGAAGAACAGAGAGTCTAGGCACTAGAGTATCCTGTTGTGGGGACAAGCGTGTAGCTGTAAATATTGTCTTTATCATTTTTGATAAATATCATACAAATCGATAGACAATTATTGTGAATGTATTCCGATTTCTAAGTACCTATCATATGTGTTATACTCGTATGTGTGACCTGAATACGACCCGTATTTACGTTTGATACGTTGTTGTTACGATATAAAGGAATCCCACTAATGCCACCATAATCTATGGTTTATAGAACATGGAGATGATGTGTAATACTCGTGCATTGTATGTATACTTTTATTTATATCATTAACCAAGTTCAAAAAAGGAGGACGTTCTCAATTCTTTTTTTTTGTATGTAACTGCACTTTTTTACTAGGATAACTAATTTTATATGATATGCTTCACGCTGTATCCCACTTATAGAAGGGAAAGCAGAGAGAACCTGAGAACCTAGTGTTAAGACACTCCGTTCTCTTACAACAATTCCGTTCCCCACTTTCCGCTGAATCCTTGCTACCAAACCCAGGAAATGAAAATACTAAACATTACCTGGAGTGGGAATCGAACCCACAACCTGTCGCGTTTACAATTGCACGCTTGTGCCTCTGCGCCACGACAGGCGTTACTTAAATATCAATTCGCTATTAACCGATTTCAAAAAATGTGGTTATCAATTTGATTGGTTTTTTATGTGTGTTAAAGTTTAGCTTTTTAGTGGGTGAACTAATATTTAGATAATTCTTTTTTTTATATGATAATTAGTGCTTCTGATTTCCCATTTAAATTTATGTTGTTTTTGAGTTATTCGTAATAATTTTACTTTTGAGCGCGCTTTTGAAGTCAGTTTTTTTGTACTGTAGGTAATTATTATACTAGCTCTGTAAGCTTCCGTTTAAACTTCTCTAAGTATCTTTGTATACAAATCATTTATCTTGCAAGTTTAAGGGATGAAAGTTTTGATATATGCACATACGTATGTAGTGTCAATTTGACCCTTGTACTGACCTTTTAGAATATTCATTTGTTATAATTTGGATTGATTTATGACTGTCTCTTAGAGTATCTATATATATTTTGTTTGGTGTTAGGAGGTTCGTCCTCCGTCTGGCTCGCGACCACTATCATGTCAAAGACGAACCGCCAAATATCTTATGATGTGTTCCGGTTCGATGGCATGTAAGCCAGGTTTTCCCATTCCCACCCATCCTTTCCCCAAAATGTGGTGGTTCCGAGAGCGGAATACTACATTGTCCTCCTCTTCCATCTATATCCTCTAGGTTGGCAACGCATCTACAACATCTCTGGTGTTGTAGATGTTCATGGGCGAAGGTATCCACTTACCATCAGGTGGTCCTTCTGCTCATTTGCCATCCGTTATACATAAAAAAAAAAAAGAAAAAAAATATATTTAAGTATATATGAAAAAATATATATTGTTTCAACCTTAGTTTATATGTCTACAAAAATATATGTAAAATCCAATAAGCTTATTAATATATTTGAATGTAGTATATGAATATGATATATGTACATACATACAGATTGAAAAGTAGCATTCCACAATTAACATTTTAATAAAAAAGAAAACCCATTTTAAATAAAATTTACTGAAGAGTAAAATTATTACGAATATCTCAAAAACTACTAATCTAATCTTAAATAATTTTAAGTGGAACAACATCAGAAACAATATCTATCTCATAAAAAACCTATGATCTGCGGTAGCATACAAAAAATATGAGAACTTCCTTCTTTTTAGAAGTTGGATCAGCTTTTTTTTTTGAACTTCACGTTGTATCTCGCATATAGCGGGGTAGGCATAGAGAACCTAGCGTTAAGACATTCCATTCTCTTTCAACAATCCCGTTCCCCACTTTCCGCCGAATAGAGGCATTGCGTGTTGAGTGGCGGAACTCAACTCCGCGCTTTGCCTTGTTACCAAACCCAAGAAATGAAAATACTAAATTTTACATTTCCTGGAGTGGAAATTGAACCTACAACCTGTCGCGTTTACAATTGCACGCTTGTGCCTCTGCGACACGACAGGTGTTAAATTAATGTACAGATTTTGCCTATATAGGCTTAGTACGTTCATTTTAAATGTAAATAATTCCCCAAATGAGATTTTCGACAATCATCGTGTGCAGCAGACGTTACTAATAAGATACGTCTCAACTAAGCCACAAGGGGATTGGTAACGTATTACTAATATTATTTGACACGCAATGTTTAATTCTACCTCAATAATTATTGATGAAAGTGCAATTGTAAGAGAAAAATGCTTTATATTATATAGCCATAGATAGATAATGCTTTATATTATCTAGATTCAATTTTTTTTTTTTTTATTGATAACGGACGGCAAACGAGCAGAAGGACCACCTGATGGTAAGTGGTTACCTTCGCCCATAGACATCTACAACACCAGAGATGTTGTAGATGCGTTGCCAACCTAGAGGATACTGATGGAAGGGGGGACAATCTGGCTTACATGCCATCGAACCGGAACACATCATTAGATATTTGGCGGTTCGTCTTTGACATGATAGTGGTCGCGAGCCAGTCGGAGGACGAACC
>JAKGSA010001422.1:0-61884 GCA_033558755.1 Philaethria dido
AAAAAAAATTAATAGTTTTACAAACATTGGCGATGTACATAATAAAAATACAAGAAATAGGCTTTAACTTGCAGCGCCTGCAACTCGATTGCATCGAGTCCGCAATTCTTTTATGGGACAGTGTGTATGCTTTTACAACAGGATCCCAGAAAACGTCCGAGAATTTTCCTTTTCACAATTAAAAAAAATTGTGAAAAGACTTTTGTCTGTTACAGGTCATTACCTAATTGGTGGTACATATATGAAAAACGGTAAATTATTCTAACTTTTTTAGGCGGAACTCAACGCCGCGCTTTGCCTTGTTACCAAACCCAAGAAATTAAAATACTAAATTTTACATTTCCTGGAGTGGGAATCGAACCCACAACCTGTCGCGTTTACAGTCGCACGCTTGTGCCTCTGCGCTACGACAGGCGTCATTCTAACTTAGCTCACAAAATACTGAAAAGCTTTAAAGAAAAGGTCGTTAATAAAAAATACAAGAGACGACGACAAAATTTATATTTATTGCTGTAAAATTGCCTAAATTTTTTTCTTAAGTATCGTTGGGACTTATATATTATCCTATAAACGACTGGTTTTAGTACTTGAACCTTTATAACTCATAGCTATAATATTTTTTTACTTGAAAACTAATACTAATTGAAATTTTCTTTTCCAGGATTTCTCTATTCTCAGAGAGGACCTTTAAAATATTCCGACCTCCATTTTCCGCTTTAAATTGAGACATTACGTGTTCTATAGCAAAAATCAAAATATTTCAAATATGATCAATTCATCGAAAAGAAATCGAATCCGCTACTACTAGCGAAAGTCTATTTCAGTTAAGGATAGTAAGTAAAAGTGCACGGGGTTAAGTTATCTTGCTCCTTCTCCTTCCAAAACCTATTATTATTTCTTTTTTTTTTATATAGATAACGGATGGCAAACGAGCAGAAGGACCACCTGATGGTAAGTGGTTACCTTCGCCCATGGCTATCTACAACACCAGAGATGTTGTAGATGCGTTGCCGACCTAGAGGATACAGATGGAAGGGGAGGACATTATAGTAGTCCGCTATCGGAACCACCACATTTTGGGGAAAGGATGGGTGGGAAAGGGGATAGCCTGGCTCGAACCGGAAAACATCATAAGATGTTTGGCGGTTCGTCTTTGACATGAGAGTGGTCGCGAGCCAGTCGGAGAACAAACCTCTTACCACCAAATAATTATTTAAAATTTCTGCTAACGGGGGAATAAACTTTTGTTAATCCAGCTACAGATTGCAAGAACATAATAATTGACGCATCGTTAATATAATTGCATATATACAACAAATCTAAGATTTAATAGATTAGAACAACGTAGAACGTAATGCGTTCAATATATTACGATTAATTTCCATGACGAAAAATGCCGTCATGTCCTTGCATTAGGCTTGTATGCTTGACGAAATATTTCGTCATACCCCGTTAACAGTAGACTTAAGAATTTTAGAAAAGATGAGGCATAGCATAAAAAAGGTTGCTAACATACATATACATAAGTTACCTATACTATGTATATATAGTGACAAACAAACATACATAATAATTACTAAATATTTACTTACTGTTGTTATTGTATAAATGACTGCTTATTGAGGCTCAGTGAATGTAATAAGCGCAGACTTCATTTGTTACTAATACGCTTGAGCTTCTGGCAGTGTAGACTTGAGACACTTTGTAGGTGATAATAGATATATATATAGCCTCACGTTTATTTGGCATAGCAGGGTAGTGAAGGGAACATAGTATCTAGACACTCTTGTAGTCCGAATTTGAGATATTGAGTGTTAAGTGGCGCAACTCAACGCGGTGATTTGTCTTATTAGAACGGGGAAATTAATTGCCTCTGATAATATATACACATACATAGGTTCACGCTGTATCCCGCATATAGCAGGGTAGGCAGAGGGAAACTAGTGTTAAGACACTCCGTTCCCTACTTTCTGTGGAAATGAAGCATAGCGTGCTGAGTGGCGGAACTCAACGCCACGCTTTGCCTTGTTACCAAACCCGGGAAAAGAAAATACTAAACTTTTACATTTCCTGGAGTGGGAATCGAACCCACAACCTGTCGCGTTTACAGTTGCACGCTTGTGCCTGTGCGCCAAAATAAGCGTTAAGCGACATCTTAATTATAAAGAAGAAATAAAAAAATATATACACCCTGGTCTGGTTAGACAAAACGCAGCATTGAATTCCACCACTAAATGCGCAATGTCTTGAATTCAGGCAGAAAGCAGAAAACGGAGTGTCTTGACAGTAAGATCTACTACCCTGCTATGTTGAAAAATGCATGAAGTTCAAATAAAAAAAACAAATATTTAACTAAAATCGCACGTCTACATTAATAAATGAATTCGTTTATGTGGATTTGTCCCGTGGTTTCTTGCTTTAAATAAGGACAGTGGTCCTGCAAGTGTTTACTTAATTTGCTGTTAATATCTCTTAATAGGGGCTTTATTGTCATTAATATGTATCTCAGAATTTGTATTTATATGTATGTAAGCTTAGCAATTTTATATAGCGGGGTAGGCAGAGAGTATGTAGTGTTAAAACACTCCGTTTTCTTTCTGTCCTGATTTTAAGACCTTACATGTTGAGTGACGGAACTCAACGCCGCTCTTTGTTACGATTAATAGGCTTATCTCAGATTTTTGTTTTTAGTTTCACGCTGTATCCCGCATATAGCAGAGTAGGCAGAGGAAAGATGAGAACCTAGTGTTAAGACACTCCGTTCCCCACTTTCACTGTTTCGACTTTGTATATAAAATGTATGAAAGTTTAACGCTTTTACATATTATGCAGGATAGATAGAGAGAACCTAGTGTTAAGACACTCCGTTTTCAAGATATTACGTGTTGAGTAGCGAAAATCAACATTGCGTGTAATATATACAAAAAATAACTCGAATGAGAACCTCCTTACTTAGAAGTCGGTTAACACACCTTGCCAGTTTTTGTAAGGTAAACCGAATCCAAAACTAAACCCGTATTTATAGGAGCTTTGGTCTGAAAGGCCTGTATGTACACAAATCTAGTGCGCCATACGATAAGCCACTACGATGTAACGTAAGCGAGTTAGAATCGAATATCAAAGATATTCTATGTACACTGAGATATTGCTTGTATCATTTTTTTTATATATGTCTGTAGTTTTACATAGAAGGATAATCACAGAGATTTTAGCTTCAAGACACTCTGTTTTCTAGATATTGTGCGATGTATGATGGAATTGACGAATAAAAAAAATAGTCCCGCTGAGTTTCTTGCGCCGGTTCTTCTCAGGCCTGAGGCATAAAATTTAGTGAACCGGTAGTAAATTATTTGACGTTCAAAAAATGAAGCTTGTAATTTCTTATTTTGAATAAAATTATTTGACTTTGACTTTGATTGAACACTGCGGTCTATCTATCCAGGGCGGAGAAATAAATTACTCCTTTTTGTTTATTTTTTTAGCTTCACGCTGTATCCCGCATATAGCAGGGTAAGCAGAAGAAACCTGGGAACCTAGTGTTAAGACACTCCGTTCTCTTTCAAAATTTCCGCTCCCCACACTGTGCCGGATTAAGGCAGTGCGTGCTGAGTGGCGGAACTCAAGGCCGCGCTTTACCTTGTTACCAAACCCAAGAAATGAAAATACTAAATTTTACATTTCCTGGAGTGGGAATCGAACCCACAATCTGTCATGTTTACAGTCGCACGCTTGTGCCTCTGTGCCACGATAGCCGTTATGAAAATAAATAAATTAATATTTTCTCTGAGTGGGAATTAAATTCACAACCAATCCTTTTACAGTCATATGTTATAACCACTAAGCCACGATGGTCTCTCATTTCAAAAAGTAGGACATTCTCGACGGTATGTATATATTTATAAAAAACGAATCATTGAAATTAATTCACCTAGTAAAAAGTAATGCGGTGACAAAAAAAAATGTCGAATTCAGGACCTCCTCTTTCGAAGTAGGTTGAAAAGTCCCTAACAAAATGCAATTCAAATCAAAAACTTATTATCATTATATAGTAAGTAAGTTGAAAACAGGAGTAAATACACAAAGTATATGCACAACTAGCTCATACAGGTGTCCTCTAATAACTTAGCGCTACTTAGATAGAGTTACTCGTAGCTACCGACGTAGCTGTACTGAGGAGATCATTTGGAAACTTATATCACTGCGTATATTTAAATTATTGCTGTTAAAGGAAAACTATGGCAGTAATAACATTGTGCGGCGTTGAGTTGCGCCATTGAATATGCGATTTCTTGTAAATATGGCGAAATATAATGAGTGACAGTCCAGAGCTTTAAGTTGCCCAAAAGATGACGTACTTGAAATAAAATCATTATATATATTTAAATTATTATGAATAACTCAACATTAACACGACAGGTTGTCGGTTCGATTCCCACTCTAGGGAGCTAAAATTTTAAATAGTACTTAATATTTTCATTTCCTGGGTCTGGTAATGAGATAAAGCGCGGCATTGACTTCCGCCACCTCAGAAACATTAGCTATTATATAAAAAAAGAACATTTGTATGCTGTTAAACGAAATTTTTTGCTATAATAAGATAGTGCGACGTTAAGTTACGCTTTATGACACGCAATTTTTCGTAAATTGAGTGGAATGTAGAGTGTCAGGGCTTGCAGAAGTTGTCTAAATATTAAAAAAAATATATAATAATATAAATATCAATGAACCTATATTTACTATTCATACATTATTGAATTTGTATTAATTCATTTAATAATTTAAATTATTTCTCAAGTAAAATGCAGTGAAGAATAAAATTATTACGAATAACTCAAAAACGGACCATCAGACGCACTAGCTATCATATAAAAAAATCATTAAAATTAGGTCGCCCTCCATAGAAAAACACACATAAAAAATCTCGTCGAAATTATTATTAGAACCTCTTCCTTTTTTGAAGTCAGTAACTATCTGAGAGAGAACCTAGTGTCAAGATACTCCGTTTGCCACTTTTTGCCTTAATTCGAGGCATTATGTGTTAAGTGACGAAACTCATCACGTTTTGAACGGTTGTAAATGATTTAAATATGAACATTCTCCCTAGTGGAAATCGAACCCACAACTATATAGTCAGACGCTGTCCCACTGCGCTCCTATGGTCGCGCTTAAAATCAAAGCTGTTATTTTTTAAACTAGTGTCCCTGTTGACGCGTTAATAGCGCGTCCTAGCAACGTATGTATATGTCATTTTAAATAAACATGGATATCAAACCGTGGTAGTGGGTGTAACATTTATTTTATTAATTTAATATATATTTTTTATGTAGTATTTTAAAAAGATACTATCATTCTGCACTCCTTCTCTATATGAACAATAAGTGTGTCAAGTTTCATGTCCCTCCGTCCGAGTAATTTTCGTAAAAACAAGTTCAAAATTTTTGCTTCACGTATTTATATATCAATTTATAAAAACTCAAAAAAAGGAGATTTTCAATTCGTCTGTATTTTTTTCATGTGTGTTACCGCATAATTTTTTACTGGCTGAACCAATTTTAGTGATTCTTGTAGTATATGACTGCTGACGTGGTTCCATTTAATTTAGCTAAGATCTGTTGAGTCGTTTTTGAGTTATTCGTAATAATTTTATTATTTAATGCATTTTATTTGAAATTACTTTTCTTTTTATGTTAAAACCTGTAATTAATCATTGTTTATCATACATATATACATACGCACTCAGCAGGCGTGTCACAAGCGTACCCGCGGGCGGTCGCTAGCTCTCATACACTGTAAGTAGGCAGTAATACTGTTAGAAGAGGGCAGAGCAATAAGCTCAATTTGCGTACAGCACGTACGTTAGCGACGTGTCAAATATCGTATGTCAAACGTTTTTACTATAGATTTTATAAGATGTCCATGAAATATCATGTTTTGGTTTAGATGAGGTTTTGTGTAAAATGTGGGTATTTTTAGAATTGTATTATTTTTTTTTTTAACGTCACGCTGTATCCCGCATATAGCAGGGTAGGCAGAGGGAACCTGAGAACCTAGTATTAAGACACTCCATTCTCTTTCAACAATTCCGTACCCCACTTTCCACCGAATTGAGGCATTGCGTGCTGAATGGCGGAACTCAACGCCGCGCTTTGCCTTTTTACCAAACCCAGGAAATGCAAATACTAAATTTTACATTTCCTGGAGTGGGAATCGAACCCACAACCTGTCGCGTTTGCAGTCGCACGCTTTTGCCTCTGCGCCATGTAAGGCATTTTTAGAAATAATATAATAAAAAAATAGCAGAATATGTTCGTTTCAGGTGTGAATAAGTTGATAAATCTTATGAAATCATTCACATTAGCTATAGCATAGCATATATAATTATTTTGAAAAACTTAACGTTATTTTTTTTTTTTATTTTTTTTTAACTTCACGCTGTATCCCGCATATAGCAGGGTAGGCAGAGGGAACCTGAGAACTTAGTGTCTCTCCGTTCGTTTCAACAAATCTGTTCCCCACTTTCCGCCAGATTAAGGCATTGCGTAACGTTATAATATAGCCAATGAAATGTAATGTGTTATGAATAAGTTATATTACTTTAAAGCTTAAAAATTTATTAATATACCCTAAAAAGAAACATTAATACGAACAACTCATAAACTACCAGTCAGGCCTTAACAATTTTTGAAAGAACTACACTAGAAGCACTAGCTATCATTTAATAAAAATTCTCTCAAAATTGGTTCACTCAATAAAACGTTACGCGGTAACATACGTAATAAAAAACCATCGAATTGAAAATCCCCTTTTTTTTTGAAGTCGTAAAAAACTTATATGAATAAAGAATGTTAAAACATTTATATATAGCGAGGTTTAACTCCGACACACAATTTCGTAGACATTTTAGAACAACAAATCGTCCACAAAGCTGAATTCATTTCGGCGTGATGGATGACGTCAGTTGACAGGTGAGGCGTGAAGCCGTGTATAATTGCACGAAAAACGAAAATTATTTACGGGAAGAGGGCGAAGACCGTCGTGGCACAGTGGAACAGCGCCTGACTGTAAAGGTGGGTGGTTGTAGGTTCGATTACCATTCGGAGACATGAATATATTTTAATTATATTTCCCACTCTGGTGAGTTAAAATGCGCCGTTGACTTTCGCCGTTAACGCACAATGTCATGAATTTGGACAGAAAGCTAAGAACAGAGTGTTTTGACACTAGGTACTTTTTATGTATTATGCTATGCCATATAAAGCTGAACTAAAGTAAGATAAATTTTGTCCAAGAACAGGGTGGAGGCTGTCGTATCACAGTGGAACAGTGAATGGCTGTAAACGATTGGTTATTGGTTCACTTCCCACACAAGATTTAAAACTATATTCGTTTCCAAGCTCTGATAATACAAAATTAAGCGTTGAGTTCCGCCATTCAATATACAATGTGTAGAATACGGCGAGACTTGTCACGTGAAGCTACTTTTTTGTATGTAATTCGGCCATTTATAACAATAACTAGCTGAAATAAATTAATGTCAATTCCCATGTAAGATGTTTTAATTATATTTAAAATTATATTGATTACAGCGGCGTTGAGTTCCGCCACTCAGCACGCAATGCCTCAATCAGGCGGAAAGTGGGGAACGTAATTGTTGAAAGAGAACGGAGTGTCTTAACACCAGGTTCTCAGATTCCCTCTGCCTACCCTGCTATATGCGGGATACAGCGTGAAGCTAAAAAAAAATCATTACTCTCTGGTAAGACAAAGCGCGACATTGAGTTCCGCTAACAGAGAACAGAGAGAAACGAAAAACAAATAAATAAATGTCGAAAGAAATCGAAAAGCATCTACAATGTAACAAATACATAACATTTAAACCTACATAGTTTGTTTAAAGTAACCACAAAATGGTTTCGCTGTACCTATTGAATGGGAACACGGAAAATCCATTCGGCAAGAGTCTTCACGCTGAGTGACTTCTTTAAACTCTCCTTTGCTTAAATAAATATAGGTTCTTTCCGATAAGTGCTTAAGCACTATTTATTCCTGTTTTTAACCTTGTGTTTGTTACCACATAATTTGTTACTGGGTAAACCAATTTTGATGTTTTTTTTTTTAAATGATAGCTAGTACTTCTAATGTGGTCTCGTTTAAATTTTGTTAAGTTCTGATGATTAGTTTTTGAGTTATTCGTAATAATATTACTGTTTAGTGATTTGATGTCACTTTCTTTTTTTATAATCTTATTATAGAGAAAGTAACGTTTTACGAATAAATCAAAAACTACTGAATTTGTCTAGAAAGTTTACAGCTTCAGAATAACATATAGGCTACAATTTATATAGATTTGGTGTAATTTGGCAATAATATAGCGATATGTATCTAGCAGTGGCGAGGCGTCCATACAACTCGATTTCCACCGGCTTGCCTAATCCTTTTCAAAGTACAAATATGAGACCTAAAAAAAAGCTCGCCAGGAAAATATTGGGTATAATAAAAGTGCAAAAAAACAAGATCTGACATCTTTCGAGGCCTAAGCAAACAAAAATATCATCGCCAAAATTCCATAGTGAAATTACTAAATACCTTAACATCCTAGACCACTTTCCCTAAATATATCGGCTATTTCCCTAAAATTACCGGCTTTTCCTAAATATACTCAACTGGCTTCCCCTAAATATACATCGGCTTCCCTAAATATGTATACCGGCTTCCCTCTCTAAATATATATCGGCTTCCTGCCTAACTTTCACCCCTCGCCACTCGTATCTGGTAATAATTATATACGGAAGCATATTTCAATGGGATAGATAATCCTTTCATTTTAGATTTATCAATCCTATTCACGCCCATAACGAATATATTCTCTAAAAATTCCAACATTGCGTACAAAAACATCAACTAAACCTCTAAAACTTGATATTTCATGGACATCTTAAAAAACCTATAGTAAAAACGTTTGACATACAATAATATTTGACACGTGTCGCTAACGTACGTGCTGTACGCAAATTGAGCTTATTGCACTCCGGTTCTCTTCAACAGTATACGCTCACTTTACACCGTATGAGAGGTAGTGACCGCTCAAGGCGGTACGCTTGTAACACGCGCTGAGGATATGTGTATGATAAACAAAGAATAATTAAAAATTTAAACACAAAAAGAAATCAGTTATTTCAAATAAAATACACTAATGTAATGTAGAATTGTTACGAATAACTCATAAACTACTCAGATTTTAACTAAGTTTAAATGGGATCATATCAAAAGTACAGCTAGTGCTTTGGATTATTTGAAAAAAGAATAATCACATAAAAATAATCAGTCGAATTGACAACTTCTCTTTGTTTTTAAGTCAGTTATATATTCCATAAGTAGGGATCGAACCCAAAACCATACCGCTTAAAGTCAGACGCCGACCTACTGCACCACAATAGCCTCTCTGATGATGTAGAGAATCTAGTGTCAAAGCACTCCCCGCATTATGTTTTATATACTAATCTCTAAAAAAATATAAAACAAGCCCATTGGCCATATTTCTGAGACACTCCGTTCCCCACTTTCCGCTGAATCGAGGCATTGCGTGCTGAGTGGCGAAATTCAACACCGCGCTGTGCCTTGTTACCAAACCTAGATAATAAAAAATTCCATTTCCTGGAGTGGGAATCGAACCCATAACTTGTCGCGTTTACAGTCACACGCTTGTGCCTCTGCGGCACTACAGGCGTTTTTAATATTCAAAGTAAAAACTCATCCACCTCCACAGGTTGACGACTGAAGAGATCTCTCCTCACGGATAAGTCCTTCACCTTTGTAAACTAAAAATGTATTTGGCTTCTTTATTTAATGTATTTTTAAAACAAAAGAATATATATTTCTAATATAGAACAAGTGAATGAATTCCCTTATTAAAAATCCTCCCAACGTTCTTCTCAAGGCGCCTTAAATTTATGCCATCCTACTTTGGCGAAGACGGAGCGCACTACCACACTACGTTATTAAAACACTACGGTTAGAGTTTAAGTTCAATTCCTAAAAATGTTAATTCCGGTTGCTTGAAGTTAAATTAACTATTTTAGGAAATATAACTAGAAAAAGCAAAACTGGACTTCTAAAGATAATGCACTAAAAGTGCAATTGTTACGAATAACTCAAAAACTACTTGATCTATGAATTTAAAAAAGAATCACATCAGAAGCACTAGCTATCAAGTATTAAAAAAAAGAATCATCAAAATTGATCCACTCTATATCCATTTGTGCGATGTTGAGTTCCGTGGGTCACTCCACACGATATCTCGAGATGAGCGAAGGGGAGAATGGAGCGTCTTAACACCAAAATTTGATATGCAAGTGGGATAAAGCAAATAGCCGAAAAACAGCTTCGTGGTCAAGTTTAATATTAAATACATATATTATTTATTTTAAGGCCAATAAATGAAAGCTCAGTGCGGAACAGGAATGTGTCAATAGAGTAACGAGCACCCTTTAACACTACGTTCAGGTTCCCTCTGCCTGGCCCCTCTGCTATGTGCGGATACAGCGTGAAGCCATAAAAGTTAAGTCATGGAATATGTACAATATATGAATGTATTAAAGGCAATTTGGATAGAGAGTATCGTAAAAGTGATGTGACAACAAGTTTTTTAGAGCTCTGGGCAGCACTTATGTTACTGTAAACTCTATAGTGGCGGATTTATATAGTTTCTAGATATATTCTGTTAAGTCTTTTGTTGCAATTTCTTTTGCTGCCCTTACCTTATCAATTATCAGATCCTAAATTACGCAGCCATACGTTGCACGCTATATTTTTGATACATTATAACAAAAATATTAGTTTTCTGTACTTCTTCTCCATGTATGTAATATATTTATACCAGTTTTCATATTCTTCCGTGCATATATATATTTTATGGATAACGGATGGCAAACGAGCAGAAGGACCACCTGATGGTAAGTGGCTACCTTCGCCCATGGACATCTACAACACCAGAGGTGTTGTAAATTTGTTGCCTACCTAGACGATACAGATGGAAGGGAAAGATAATGTAGTAGTCCGCTATCGGAACCACCACATTCTGGGGAAAGGATGGGGTGGGATAGAGGAAAACCTGGCTTACATGCCATCGAACCGGAACACATCATTAGATATTCGGCGGTCTATCGTATCGTTCTTTCTCTTAACGTCATAGGGTACGTAGCATAGTGGCAGTATCTGACTGTACACACGATTGGTATTGGATTCAACTCCCATATTATTGTATTTACCTAGTTTTTATTTATTCTTTGCTAAGACAAAGTATAGCATTCTATTCCATTCCATATACATTCGGGAGAGTGACGAATAGAGTGTTTTAACACTAGTGTCTATTTGTCTACTCAGCTAAAAAACGTGTGATGCTGAAAAAAAATACGGCGTTAATCGCCGCCACCACCTTATAATTAAAGTACAAAATAATTTATAACATAGGATAGGATATTAAATATTTCAATCTATAAAGTAGACGTCGAAGACACGTTAATAGGTAATAAGCGATCGCGGCTAATAGGTATCTTGGCGTGAAACTTTAATAAAGATGTTACGTATTATTGTATGTGAACTTAAGAGCTTCTTAACTTAGTCGGTTTAGCTTTCAGAAGCTATATTTTACATAATATTTTATACTGCTTAATCTATATGTAATATATACCTATAAAACGTTTGTGTTACAGAATGAGTGAGACATAACATACAGGCAAAACTACTACGCGACAGGTTGTGGGTTCGATTCCCACTCCAGGAAATGAAAATATTCAATAATATTTAGTATTTTCATAACGCCTGTCGTGGCGCAGAGGCACAAGCGTGTGACTGTAAATGCGAAAAGTTGTGGGTTCAATTTCCACTCCAGGAAGTTTTCATTTCCTGAGTTTGGTAACAAGGCAAAACGCGGCGTAGAGTTCCGCCACTCAGCACGCAATGCCTCCATTCGGTGGAAAGCGGGGAACGGAGTGTCTTACTTAGCACTAGGTTTCCTCTGCCTACCTGCCCTCTGCTGCTCTGCCCTGCTATATGCGGGATAAAGCGTGAAGCTATATATGTATAAAAAAAGACATCAAAATTAGTTCTCCCAATAAAGAGAACTTATTCCTTTTCTTGAACTTACTTTAAAACAAACTGGACAGATTTATAACATGAAAATAAATTGTAAATATATCTATTGATATAAGTGTATATCAGCACGTAACGAGTGTAGGACCCCCACGGCGATATGAAGGTGATTATTTCAGATGCTTCGCGGGGGGTACTTTGTGATAAGGGTGAAAACTTTTAGTAAACACTTGCTGTATCCCGCTGCTTTGAGCGGATTATAAAAACTGAAATCTCATTTTTTTTCCTGTTTTTGTGGGAATTTCTAGAAATCCTTTTTTAACCAATTTGAATAATAAAAGGTTATCAATTGGAGTGTATTTTTTTTGCGTGTTAGCATATAACTTTTTACTGGATGAATTACTTCTGATTGTTCTTTTTTTATATGATAGCTAGTACTTCCGATGTGATCCCATTTAATAATTTTATTTTTAGTGCGTTTTATGTCAAATCGACTTTTTTTTGTTATTGTTGACATACATACATAACTTCACGCTGTATCCCGCATATAGCAGGATAGGCAGAGGTAACCTGAAAACCTAGTATTAAGACACTCCGTTCCCCACTTTCCGCCAAGTTGAGGCATTGCGTGCTGAGTGGCGGAACTCAGCGCTGCGTTTTGCGTAGTTACCAAACCCAGGAAATTAACACTAAACTTAAACATTTCCTGCAATGGAATTCGAACCCACAACCTGTCGCGTTTACAGTCACACGCTTGCACCTCGACACGCCACGACAAGCGTTTAAGTGATAATATGATATAAAAAGTCCAATCGAACAAAGCCAGCATCAACTACTAGTATATCAACATTTTCTCTCTCAAAATGGTAACACAGAAATGAAAATAACTAGATTTTATGAATCGTAAATAAAATAATTTTATATTTAAAACTGAGTGCTATATGATTTACGCGTACAGTAACTGTAACAGGAGCGGCTCACACGAACTGTCACCAAACAAATGTAATTTATACGCGTAACTGAGATGTTTACACAAATAGTTTACTGTTCGTACTAAAATTGACTTTATATCATAAAACGAATTAGTTATAAAACTTTATTGTTATACTAGTTGTTACTCACGACTTCGCTTCTATTCTATGTTCTTTTTAATACCTCGAAGAATATGTATACAAAGCTTCTTGATAATTGCTTTAGTAGTTTTGGCGTTAAAGCATAACATGCTTACTTTCACATTTATAATATTACTGTTATCCGCGACTTTGCTCGCTAAGCTAATTAAACTAATATTAAAAATATCTTATTTATATTGCATATTTTCATTACCTGGGTTTGGTAACAACGCAAAGTGCAGCGTGGAGTTCCGCCACTCAGCATACAATGCCTCAATCTGGCGGAAAGTGGGGAACGGAAATGCTAAAATAGAATGGATTGTCTTAACACTGTGGTCTATGGTTGCTTCTGCCTACCCTGCTATATGCGAGAAACAGCGTGAAGCTAAAAAAGGAAGTAAAGATTGAATGTATAACGCTGAATCTTAGAAATTAATTTTAACAAAAATGCAAGCAAGTATTATGCTGCGAAAAAACTGCGCTTAGAAAACGCTTTTACGTAGTTTTACATTTTTAAAACTAACGCACGTAGTGTACGTGATGTAAGCAAATTGAACTTATCGGTGTCGCGCGTGTGTCCTAAAGAAAGCTATGACAAAAAACCACTGATGTCGTGAAAATATGGTATAGTTGCTAATTTAAAAAAGTAGCTTCACACTTTTTCTTGTATAGTAGTGTAGTGAGAGAATTCGTAGTGTCATGACACTTCGTTCTCTGCTTTCTGATCAAATTCGAAATATTGCAGGTTAAGTACTAAACTCGGCCGTTGTAACTCAGTGGGCTTGATTGCGTGCGATAGTTATAGGTTCGACCTACATTTGGTTAATTTAAATTATTTGAAATTTCTCGACCTTATAAGAAAAAGCGCGGTATAGCGTTTCGAGTCAAAAATGTCTATGTCCTCTATAGTGTCTTGACACTAGGTTTTCTACGCCCAGCATGCTATATGTAAAAACAAGAAAACCGATTAAAAAGAAGTAATATTTAGAATATTTCAAAAACTACTCATCCGATCTTAATTAAATATAAATGGGACCACATTAACATCAGTTATCATATAACAAAAGTATCATTAAAATTGGTTAACCCAGTAAAAGTGATGCGATAACACACATAAAAAAATAGTCGATTTGATAACTTCCTCCTTTTTTGAAATCGGTTAAAAATATCGATTGTCGACGAACACTATATGTATACCAATTATACTTCTCCGCCCACATAGTTTTCATGAAAAGGGATCCAAAGTTTTTCCATCACGTATTACTATAATAATAAAGTTTAATAACTAATTCATTTTATAATATAAAGGCAAATTTAGTTCAGACTTAAATAAAAACTATATAAAAATATAATAAAAAAGAAACCTTGACACCTGTCGTGGCGTAGAGGCACAAGCGTGTGACTGTAAACGCGACAGGTTGCGGGTTCAATTCCCACTCCAGAAAATGAAATTTTTCATTTCCTGGGTTTGGTAACAAAAGCAAATCGCGGCGTTGAGTTCCGCCACTCAGCACGCAATGTCTCAATTCAGCGGAAAGTGGGAAACGGAGTGTCTTAACATTAGGTTCCCTCTGCCTACCTTGCTATATACGGAATATAGCGAGAAGCTATGTATGTATGTATGTAATAAAAAAGAAAAACACAAACAAATGCACTTAAAGGTAAAATTATTTCGAATAACTCAAAAACTACACGTCACATCAGAAGCACTAGCTGTCATATAAATAACACATAATTATTATAAAGAACAAAAAAACCTGAACTGAACTAATTTAAAAAGCAAGTACAAATAAAGTAAGCTATAAAATCTGTTTTCTTTTTTTTTTAATTTCACGCTGTATCCCGCATATAGCGGGGTAGGCAGAGGGAACCAGAGAACCTAGTGTAAAGACACTCCATTCTCTTTCAACATTTCTGTTCCCCACTTTCCGCCAAATTGAAGCATTGCGTTTTGAGTGGCGGAACTCAACGCCGCGCTTTGCCTTGTTACCAAACCCAAGAAATGAAACTACTAAATTTTACATTTCCTGGAGTGGGAATCGAACCCACAACCTGTCGCGTTAACAGTCGCACGCTTGTGCCTCTGCGTCACGACAGGCGTTATGTTAAGTTAGGTAATAAAAGCTAGTTATGTGTTATATATTTGAAATGTGCTAATCAAGTCATTTCATTTGACACCACACACGGTGCCCATCAACAAGGAAAGAATATTACAAACATACATGATACGCTCGAGGAACATAACCCTACTTTGACAGTAGGGTAAAAAGGATCATCTAAATTGGTTTATCTAGTAAAAAATTATGCGGTAACACACATAAAAAATACAGTCAAAAAACAACCTGCTGCTTTTTTGAAGTCGGTTAAAAGGGAATCCAAAGCTTTCCTTCTCGTATGAATATAATAATAAAGTACAATAACTAATTCATTTTATAACATAAAGTCAATTTTAGTACGAACAGTAAACTATTTGTGTAAACACCTCAGTTACGCGTATAAATTACATTTGTTTGGTGACAGTTCGTGTGAGCCGCTCCTGTTACAGTTACTGTACGCGTAAATCATATAGCACTCAGTTTTAAATATAAAATTATTTTATTACGATTCATAAAATCTATTTATTTTCATTTCTGTGTTACTATTTTGAGACAGAAAATGTGTTACTATACTAGGAGTTGACGCTGGCTTTGTTCAGGTTATTTTTTTTTAATCATTTTATTAACTTCATACAGAGTGAATTTAGTGTCGAAACACTCTGTTCTCTTTTTCCTGCTCATATTCAAATATCACAGTGTTTGTGATATTCGGAGAGCTATCAGTACGAGCTAGTGATGTTATGATGGCCTCATTTCCTTATTTTTTTACCTAAAAGTTTTTTATTTTATTTGAATTGCTTGGTTTTTTTATATTTCTTCCTCTTTTATAGCTTCACACTGTATTACGCACATACGCAGAGAGCTCTTTTAAAAATTCGGGTCCCCGCTTTCCACCAAGTTGAGGCATTGCGAGCTGACTGCCGGAACTTAACTCCGCGATTTACCTTGTTACCAGAGCTAGGAAATGAAGATACTAAATATTAATTATGATAAATATTTAATATTTCCATTTCCTGAAGAGGGAATCGAACTTACCCACGCTTGTGCCCCTGCGCCACGACAAGCATCAAACTTTTAACTAATATTTTATATCCAGCGTTTTATTTGTATTCAGTAATTATTTTCTAGTACTTCAGTACTCGTTGCACTTTTTGTAATGCACTCAAAAAGCTTTTGCTTAGAACTTTTTATTATATATTGAATGCAGTTTATATTGCACATAAAGGCCATCTTGGCACAGAGGCAAGTGTGCGAGTGTAAGCGCGACAGGTTGTGGGTTCGATTCCCACTTCAGGAAATGTAAAACTTTAGTATTTTCATTTCCTGGATTCGGTAACAAGGCAAAGCGCGGCGTTGAGTTCCGTCACTCAGCACGCAATGCCTCAATTCGGCGGAAAGTGGAAACGGAGTGTCTTAGCACTAGGTGACATGATGGCTTTTTCTTTTAGCTTTACGATGTATCCCATATATAGCAGGGTAGGCAAAGAGAACCTGAAGTTTAAGACACTCCGTTCCTTACCGCTTACTTACCGCACTTACCGCCAAATTGAGGCATTGCGTGTTGATTGGCAGAAGCACCGCGCTTTGCCTTGTTACCAAATCCAGGAAATAGAAATACTAAATTTGCATTTCCTGGACTTGGAACCGAACCCACAACATGTCGCGTTTACAGTCGAACGCTTGTGCCTCTGCACCATGACAGGCGTTAATTCCACACATTAACATCATCATATTATTAACATCCTCTTAAAAAAATCGATTATCATCTCAAAATCATCTAAAACCTAATCCAAGGTGAAGGTAATGCGTAAAAAGCGTAAAAAGCGTAAGAAGCGTAAAAATGGCAATCCAAGCGTAACACGATATCAGATGAGAAAATAACCGAATCGCTTAGCAAAGCGCGTCGAATTAAATTGAGGGGGTCCCCTAAACTCAATATCCTTTCATTTTCCGAGCAAACGCGTCTAGGTGACGATTAATAATTGGTAAGCAATGATACATGTGATAAATTATAATGCTTCATTGAGTATTATACTATGTTAGTAGCAGAGACACAAGCGTGCGACTGTAATTGCAGGTTGTGGGTTCATTTCCCACTCCAGGCAATGAAAATATTAAAAAATATTTAGTATTTTCATTTACTCGCTCTGGTAACTAGGCTAAGCGGTGTTAAGTTCCGTCATTCAACACTTAATGCCATAATTCGACGGAAAGTGTGGAACGGAAATGTTAATAGAACGGAGTGTCTTAACACTAGGTTCTCAGCTTCCCTCTACCTACGCTACTATATGCAGGATACAACGTGAAGCTAGCTTAGTAGTTATGAGATAGGGTGGTGTCAGTAAACACGATTCTTGCGGGGTTGTTTTTGAATATAATACATACATAGCTTCACGCTGTATCTCGCATATAGTAGGATAGGCAGAGGGGGTTCCCTCTGCCTATCCTACTATAGGTTTAGTGTTAAGATACTCCGTTCCTCACTTCCCACCGAATTGAGGCATTGCGTGCTGAGTGGCGGAACTCAACGCCGCGCTTTGCCTTGTTACCAAACCCAGGAAATGAAAAATTTAATTTCCTGGAGCGGGAATCGAACTAACAACCTGTCACGCTTACAGTCGCACGCTTGTGGCTCTGCGCCACAACAGGGGTTTAAATATGATCTTTTACAGAGGCACAAGCATAAATATAATCATTACCCCAAATGAGAGTTGAACCTACATTACAAACAGACAGTGTCCCATTTCCTCCCCTATTATTAATCTCTTAGTACAAGTGAAATAAAAGAGAAATCCCTATATCCAGCATCAAATAACAATTCTATAAATAAAATGCAGAATGCAGTAGAAATCTTTGTTGACTATGAATAAGCGGAAACGATTCAGTTGAAACTATTCGCACGCTTGTATAATACTTAAACATGGCGTTCGTATAAAGGTAGATGTTTTATAGGTGAAATTGAAATTGAATTTCATTTTTGCATTGAATTTTGTTATTTGAACTTCAAATTCATTATTTTTAGTTACTTAACGTTACTTAAGTTACGTACGTAGGATAGTCATAGAGAAGCGAGTGTCAAGACATTCCGTTTTTCCATTAGATCATTTTTTTTAATAATAAAAATATATTACACGCTGTATCCCGCATATAGCAAGGTAGGCAGAGGGAACGTAATGTTAAGACACGACACGTTAAGTTCTCCATTTTCCGACGAATTAAGGCATTGCTTGCTGAGTGGCGAAATTTAACGCCGCACTTTACCTTGTTACCAAACCCAGGAAATGAAAAATTTCCATTTCCTGGAGTGGGAATCGAACCCACAACCAGTCGTGTTTACAGTCGTACGCTTGTGTCTCTGCGCCATGGCAGGCGTTAAAATTTAATTAATTTTAATTATAATCTTAATTATATTCTTACAACCTCAATTGCTTACTTTGTAAAAGGATACTTCCCGCACATAGCAGGGTATGCAGAGGGAACCAGAGAACCTAGTGATAAGACACTCCGTTCTCTTTTAAAATTTCCATTCCAATCCATCGATAATATTTGTAATCTATATCTATAGAATTATAAATATATGTACATGTATACCAAAAATATAAGTACGAAAAAATAGTTCATATATATAATCATTTCCCCTAATGAGAATGGAACCCACAACAAGTAAAATCTATTTTCAAAAATAACATAAGAAGGCAAAGCGCGTCGTTGAGTTCCGCACTCAACGTGCAATACATCAATTCGGCGGAAAGTCGAGAACGAAGTACCTTATCTCTAGGTTCAGGTTCCTTCTGTCTACCCTGCTATATGCGGGATACAGCGTGAAGCTAAAAAAAAAGACCAAAAAAAGAACTATTTTCAGAGGCCGTGAACGCTAAAATTTGATTCGATTGCCACTGAGGAATACGAATGTATGTATTTAAATAGTTTTCATTTTCTCACACTGATAAGATAAAACGCGGCGTTAAGTTCCGCCACTTAACAAATGTCTTTATTTCCAGCGGAAAGTGGCAAACCGAGCGTCTAATCATATGTCGTTCCCCGAGTCCCTGACTACACTGCTCTCTATTCTCTAATATTAGCCATCACAAAACACAGAATATGAATGAAAAAAAAAGAAAAAAACTATTTAATTGTACTGCATTTAAACAAAAAAATGGCCACTTCATAACAATATTTAGCACTCAACTAAGAAACAAGGAAAGTTATAACATAATTAATAGAACTGTCGTCGAGATGAATTAGTTACAAACAAAACAAACGCATCGGTCATTCGAGCAAACAATGTAAGTGGTCATCCATCTTGCGGGAAATTGGAAATATATTTTAGATTTTTGGTCTGTCGTGGCGCAGAAAGCACAAGCAACTGTAAACGCGACAGGTTATGGGTTCGATTCCCACGCCACGAAATAAAAATATTAAATATTATTAAACATAATAAAGTATTTTCTCGTTTCCCTCGCTTTAGTAACAAGGCAAAGCGCGGCGTTGAGTTCTGCCACTCAGGACGCAATGTCTCAATCTGGCGGATAGTTTGAAACGAAAATGTCTTAAGAGAATGAAGTGTCTAAACACTAAGTTCTCTGGTTCCATCTGTCCCTGCTATATGCGGGATACAGCATGAAGCTAAAAAAGGTACAGGCACTAAGTCAGCCAAAAAGGTAGGAGACCTTGGTTGACCTTCGAGAACACAGTATTAATGTTTTTGGAGAAAGCACTCTCTCAGCTTCTTACAATTTCGAGCATAGTAAGATAGTCAAAAATAACCTAGTGTCAAGACACTCCACTCCATTTATTTCTGCTATCTTATATTATTATATATTTACATATATTGTGATTTAACTATCCATCACGCTGTTCATGTATGTTATAGTGTAACTGATTTCTTAGTTCCAAAGACCATCAAAAATTATTACGCTAGACTGTAAGTAAGACGGCATATTCTTTTTCTTCAACTTCATGTTTTTTCTACATAACAGGGTAGGTAGAGAGAACCTAGTGTCTGAACACTCCGTCCTCCGCTTTCCGCCCGAATTCGCATTGCATGTTAAATGATGGAACTCAATGCCCCACTTTAATTATTTTTTTTATTTTAACGAAACCGACAAACATTTTTAAAAACAATAAATTTTAATTCTTTTCACTTTATTTTTTATTTAAATTTATTTATTGAAATATCTTATTGAGTTTTAGTTATAATAAGCGCCATCTATGAAGTATCATTGATACTATCACGAAACATCAAGCTTACAATACTATCAAGACTCATAAATTTAGTAGCGCCATTATTAAAGAACTGAATGGAACTGAAAATTCATATTATTAATTTGTAACATAAAATTAATTAATAAATTAATAACTAGGTTTATTTGAGCAAAAATAAGCTAAACACTTTTATTTTATTTATTTCCTAATAATATTTGATATTTCCTTATGTTATTTTATCTGTGCCTGTTTTTTTATTCTTCATTCTTCCGCATTCCGGTTAAAGGGCTGCCACTATATATTATTTCATTTACCATTTTTCCAGGGAGTTGTAAGAAATAATTATATTGTGCAACAATTGTGAGTAATCATTTTACAGTTAAATATATTTTGTAAATGGAATAAATATACGGAAACAAATAAAAAACTTAAAAAATTGTGTCAAAACGTGAAGAGAATATTTATTCCTCTGTAGATATTTTATACATGTCAACCTAGATATTAAAAGTAATCAGGTTATACACTCATTCAGTCAAATATGCAATAGTATGGTCAGTTTTATATAAATATGATTTATTTAATGCTGACTTTATTAATTATTTTATTTTCATTTACGCTATTAATATACTGATGTTTAAAATTTTAAGAAGTAATTGTAAAATACGAGAAATAAATATATTTTCAATTTAAATTTGTAAAACGTATAGTAAATGTGTAATAATCCTTACAAATTGTTGAACTGCTGTATCCTTGTAATATTTTTTTTGTTAAAATACTTTTCTACAAAAAATAGTGCCACTTTTTTCGTAGGAAACATGAATTTTGACAAAACAGAACAAGATTTTGAAATTCTATTTCAAGTTGTTCAAAGTCAAGTTTGTTAAACTTGCTACAATAATTTTTTAAAGATATAAACATGACATATGAAATCAAGTCAAGTTAATAGTGAAATTACATATGCAAGACTCAGTATAAAAACAATAGAAATTACTTAATAACAAAGTTTCCTTTCTAATTTAATATTATATAAAAACTGGCAACATCAACTATGACGTATACCATTAGACCAATGCCTTTTCACCGGTATTAAAAAACCGGTGTTCATTTGTCATTCTCACGCCGTCACCAGCGGTTGCAGTTAAATATTTCTATTTTAATTTCACATGTAAGTTTTTATTTTTTTTTATATTATTACTATAAATATTATGTTTTAAACAGGGATATTAAATATGTACCTATATATTTTTATAAATTAATATTTAAATGATTCTTTTAGTCTTGTTAGAATCGTATAAGATTCATCTAGAAAGATTAAAGCAACGTTTCGTTCGTATAACAATAGTTATTAAAAAAAACCGTTATTCGCTTTTAAATATGGCCTATTGTTACATTAATAGATAGTTTAAACTTATTTCTTTTCTTTACCCACATTTGCGACGTAATTAGAATCTTGAATCGTTTATTCAATATTTACCGCTGTTTTATGGTAAATTATAATGTAGGGTCAAAGGTTAACATGATGCAAGAGAATAGGAAAAGAGAGAGGAGTGATTCAGACAGAGAAATAAATCAAAGTGTTAATAAAAAGTTATTAACAGACAGGTTAGTGTTTGCACGATGGGGGTAGATGCGGTATTATCATTTATATGTTAGGCTTTAATAAAATTAAAAATACTTCTTACTAATATTATCTGCCATGGAAGGCATTTTTAAGTTTTATTTAATTCTGTTTTTATGTTATTTAAGTACTTGAATTTCATTCCCACTATAAAAAAAGCAATTCATTCGGAGGTACAGAAATGTATATGCAAGTAGATGTATCAACTTATTCATGCCTACTTTGGACAGTGCAATAAGATGCTTTTCTCGTGAAATATATTGAGTGAAGGTCATTCTAGAAGTTTTGTTTTAGCCTGGTGGTGGGTTAAAATTTTGAATATCTATGTAAAATATTATAAATATATATTGAAAATTACATTAATTGTAAATTTTATAATGAATTTACTATATTTTAATATTATTTGGAGTAATTTCTAACCAAATTGCATGTTTATCTATGTAGTGGTTTTATCACTTGGTCATGTTCCTTGTGCATGATAAGCGTTAAACACTTAATAGTCATTCTATTACAATCAATGTTTTATTGTTTTTTATATTTTTTTTATCATGTTTTTTTAGTCTTGTGATTTTAGTTTTTGTATCTAAATAATTAGAATTTAAAGTAACAAATCTCGAGTTAAAATATGTCAATGGATTTCTTTTTTTTGTTTTTTTTTTTTTTGATATGACAAGGTTTTTAATTTTTAAGATTGAGTTGGTAATTTTAATATCATTTATTTGTTTCTGGTAAAATATAATCACAGAATAAATCTCAAATAATAGAATATTGATAGATTTTTTTAAAATATGACAAAGATCTTAAATTTTTAAGCCTAAATTATGATAATTAGTATAATCTTAATTTATTGATTGTCTTTTTTTAAATTTAAAGAATTAAATTAAACAGGAAATTTCAATTACCAATGTTAATGGGTTTTTTTTCTTAATTTGTGTTTACAACAAAGTGTTAAATTATAAAACCTAAATAATCAGAATATAGTATATATTTTTGTGTCGAGTGACAATTATATGGATTATTTTTTACCAATGAAGAAAGTCTTCTATAATGATAATTGTAGAGGCATATCTATTTGTTTCTTTTAAATTAAACAAATAAACAGATAATAAATCTCAAGTGACAATATGCCAATTACTTTTTTTAAAATGACAAAGATCTTAAATTTTTCGTCCTAAAATATAGGTAATTAAATTACTATTTTAATTAATTCTCTCTTTTTAAAATATAAATAAATACAGATAAAAAATCTCAAGTGACAAGATGTCAATGGAACACAAGTGCTTTTGCCGAGGTGATGAACTAGATAGCATGGATCTTGTAGAGCCTAAGCATTTAATGCCTATGATGAGACCTTTTTCTTTAAGGTTATTTTTTTTAATTATCATAGATTAAATATATTATTGGATAGCAGTTTTTTTGTTGATATATAAATAAATAGTTATAGGAATTATTAATTGGTATAAAAAGTTGTTTAGTATTGAGTTAATGTTCATTAAATAGTAATTGATGTTTCTGGGAGTAGCTTTAAAGGGTTATAGTTCATACTTAGAATGGTATTACTAGTTTTAGTTATTATAATATATAGATATTGTATATATAAATTATCATTAATTCAGGGCCTAACTGTAAACGCGATAGGTTGTGGATTCGATTCTTATTTGGGGGAATGCTTTAATTTAAATTATTTTCATTTCTCTGCTATGGCCAAAGCGCGGCGTTGAGTTCCGCCACTTAATATGTTATGTTTTGAATCCTGGCAGAAAGTGTTGAATGGAGTGTTTTGACACTAGGTTCATTCATTTTTATTATCATGAAGCTGTTTTATATAAAGTAAATAATTCTAATAGTAAATTTTTGATTAAAATGTTAGCAAATTCTATTTATAGTGCCATCATGTTGCAGTAGCAATAAATCTGACATGATAGTTCTGTTTAGTTATTATTAAGGAAATATTTATTAATAAAAGTACTTCCCCGTTGAATTCTTGTGATAAAGATGCTTTGAGTAATTATAAGGAGTGACAAATTATTACAGTGACTTAAATACCTTTTTTATCTTCACATATTTTCTGTATAAAGATAGAGAAAACCAAGTGTTAAGACACTCTTTTCTCTCCTTCCGTTCCCTTTACTGTTGAGTGGTGGAATCCAAATATAAAAAATAATCTCCTAAGAGTTTATTGAACCTACAACTATTGCATTTATAGCTAAATATTTTCAAAGTGAGCCTAATTTTTTTAATTTGTCCATATAAAGCATACGAGTACATGAGGTCATCATATCGCAGTGGAACGTAATGCAAATGTAAACGCAAGCGGTTGTGGGTTCCATTCCACTCTGAGGAATTTATTAATTTCATATAGTTGAAAGAAGTTAAACTATTTCCATATAATTATTTAAATTAAATAATTTATAATGAAATTTCATATCTCCGCTTTAGTTTTAGCAGACGGCTTTAGCAAAAGTGGCGTTAAACAACGCCGAATTAACTTTGGTCGAATTCGGCCGGAAAACGATGAACATAGTGTCTTGACACTAGGTTCATTCTACTCTACTATGCGAGATAAAGCGTGAAGCTGTTTTTTTACAATATACATACATACATAGCTTCACGCTGTATAGCAGGGTAGGCAGAGGAAACCTAGTGTTAAGACACTCAGTTCCCCACTTTCCTCCGAATTGAGGCATTGCGTGCTGAGTGGCGTAATTCCACTCCGCGTTTTGCCTTTTTACCAAACGCAGGAAATGAAAAATTCCATTTCCTGGAGAATCGAACCCACAACCTGTCGCGCTTACAGTCGCACGCAATTACAATATATGTATATAGTAAGATATTCTAAAATATTTATACATATGTATTTATTTGTATGTTAAAGTATGCAAGTTTAATTGCTCGGGGAAATAGTTTGCGGAAACTCGTTTTTAAATGTTTGTGTAACTTGATTGTAAATGAATAACATTTTTATTTAATTAGTCATTTTATCTCAAGTTATATAAATATGACTTCTTATTTTTTTTAAAGATAACCTTTGACTTGACAATTATGGTAATTTTTTTATCCTCTCGTAATGTTTTGAATTTGGGCGGTAAGTGGAGAGCGGAGAGTTTTGACATTAGGTACTATATGACTGTTTTGATATGCGTTAAAAAGTCTGTTTTTTTTTTATTATTTTTTGTCGCCTGTCGTGTCGCAGATGCACAAGCGTGCGACTGTAAACGCGACAGGTTGTGGATTCGATTCCCACTCCAGGAAATGGATTTTTTTATTTCCTAGGTTTGGTAACAACGCAAAGCGCGGCGTTGAGTTCCGCCACTCAGCACGCAATGCCTCAATTGTGCAAAGTGGGGAACGGAGTGTCTTAATACTAGATTCCCTCAGCCTACCCTGCTATATGCGGGATACAGCGTGAAGCTATGTATGTATGTATGAATGTATTTTTTTGTATTAGGTATTAGTTTTTTTTTTTCATTTCTAAGTAAAAGTATTTCTTATACTTCCTACGAAAATGGGCATAAATGGAACTTCACGCTTTATCCAACGCAGCAAGTTAGCTATAGTTTTACACTCCGTTCTTAACTTTCCAGGGTGGTGGACTACTACGCTTCGTTTTCTCTTATCAGATTGGCGAAATGGAAATAATTTATGAACTTTCCCCCGAGTGAGAATCGAACCCATAACCAATCGCTCTTACAGTCGGACGCTATCCTACGCTATCCTGCACTACGTTGGTGTATTAACATTTATATGACTTATATATATATATATATATTTTCCTACATAGCATTATGAAGTGTCGCATAATAATAATACAAGGTCATTTTATCGCAGTGGAACAACGTTTGACTGTAATCGCGATTGGTGTTGGGTTCGATTTCCATTCGGGGAAATGATTATTTTATTTTTCTTTGCATTTCTCCTTTCTAGCTTTGGTAAGATAAAGCACGGCGTTGAGTTCCGCTACTTTATACGCAATGTCTTGAATTCGTGCGGAAAGAATTTCATCCCGTAATTCAATCATTAATACCCATTTAACTTAAAATGATTTTTTGCTTGCTTTTATTTAATATTCTCAAAGATTAAATTAGAATTATTATATTTAAATTATTTGCATTTCTTCGCTCTGTTGAGATAAAACGCGGCGTTGAGTACCGTTACTTAACACGCAATGTTTGGAATTTAGGCGGAAAACGGCGGAGTGTCTTGACACTATGTTCTCTTTGACTATCCGATGCGGTATAAAACGTGAAGCTGCTTTTTTTAATACCCAATATATAAGATATTAATTTCATTATTGATTATTGCGTAATAATAAGAAATAAAGGTACTAAAAAGGTTTCATTTATTGATTTTTCCGCGTCAATTACTTTTAAGGTCAAATTTACGTCGATATATAATCAATATATCAATGTCTCAATGTCGCGCTTATTTTATTATTGAAATTCTCGAGTTATTAATTATTTTATATGAAAAAAGGCTGTAAAAAAGTTAAAGGCATAGTTGTGGGTTCGAATCGCACTTACGGGGTTTCCGTTTTTTTTATCGTGGGGCAAGAACAAGCGTACGACAGTAAACGCGACAGGTTGTGGGTTCGATCCCACTCCAGGAAACGAAAATATTAAATAACATTTAGTATTTTTATTTCCTCGCTCTGGTAACCAGGCTAAGCACGGCGTTGAGTACCGCCACTCATCACGCAATGCCTCAATTCGGCGGTAAGTGGGGTACGGAAATGTTAAAAGAGAACGGAGTGTCTTAACACTGGGTTAGCTGATTTCTTCTGCCTACCCTGTTTATGTATGGGATACAGTGACGTACTTGAAGCTAAAAAAATATGTTGATTGAACTAAAATATATATTCTTTGTCTTAGTAATATAGACAATGCGTAAAAATATAACTCTAAAACACTTCAACTTTTTTTGAAGCATGCTTCTATATGTACTGTTAGATGTAGTCCCACTGCGCGTATGGCCTCATAATCCTATAAGAGTTCGGTTTTCTTTTAACTTTTAGTTCCTAAGGTTGTAATTATGTTAATAATAAAATATTTTTTTTATTGTTATTTCGTCATTATTTTAAGAAATTATAATGAATATTTAGAAAATTATTGTCATAGGATTTTTAAATGGCTTTCCTGTAAAGTTGTTTTTTCACTTATACTAATATAGTACGTAGGATCTGTCGATATAATGTAAAATTAAGATTTAACAAAAAAAACGACTTCAAATAAAATGCCCTAAAAAGTAACATTATTACGAATAACTCAAAAACTACTGGTCAGATTTTAACTAAATTTTAATGTGACTACGTCAAAAGCACTAGCTATCGTATAAAAAAAGATTCGATAAGATCAGTTCACCCAGTAAAAAGTTATGTGTTAAGACATAAAGAATACAGTCGAATTAAGATACCCCTCCTTTTTTCTTACCTACCTACCTAACTTCACGCTTTATCCCTAGCGGGGTAGTCAGAGAGAACGGAGCGCCAAACGCTATGGTCCCTGCATACCTCTTTCGCCTCGTCCACAGTCATTAACCTCTTCATGCATACCCTCCGGGGGGTCCTCATATCTCTTTTTATTTTTATTTATTTTTTTGTTTATTGGTCCACAAAAATTACAATCGGTATACATGTAGATAACAATAAAATCACAACTATTGAAGAAACGATTGAATTTTTTTCTATACAGACACAGCATGCATTGATAATTATTACAAACAACACCTATGGCAACATTAAAAAATAATACGTAATATTGGTAATTTCTAATTTAAAATTTAGCTTAGTCTAACTACCACCGGTCGCGTCTTCATGTCGCGATCGGTTTGCTTAGAATAGGAATTCCCTCCCCCGCCCGCACGACTCGCGCAAGCCGAGGTCCTAGCCCCGCAGGGGGCGCCCTTGCGCCTGTCGGCATCCTCTCAAGCAGCCACTAACTGGCTTGCATTTCGCAGGGACTGAGCACCGTCTTCCCTCACCCCCCCGGTGTCGCTGTAAAGACCGCTAGGGTCAACAGCATGTGTATCCATTCGAAAAAAAAAAAAAAATTAAAATTTAGGGCAAACAATGTTTGTATTTAACAATAGGTAAAAAGGAATTCACAATAAACTAAACAAACTACTTACGTGATCTTCCTCCAGTATCATAGATACTGTGTTCTCGAAGGTCAACCGAGGTCTCCCCCTACCTCCCTTGCCGCTCACCTTTGCTTCATATATCATCCTCTTGCCGTGCCCATACCACCTGAGCACGTTCTTCATTCTTACTATATCCTTTTTTCTTAAGTCCATTAAAAATATCAAAATTTTAACTTTTTTTTATTTTTCAAAATTATCCATGTACTAAGTACATTGACAGATTACCTAATGCCTATACTATCTTATCAGTACGGTAATAATTATCTTCATATCAACAATATATCGTATTTATATAGATGGCATTTGTAATACACTCGTAAAAACACGTGTAATAATATATTTTTATGATTTGTTTAATATATTATTTTAATAACTAACGGCGTTGAGTTCCGCCACGAAGCACAGGACGGGGAACAGTGTTTTGACACTAGGAGTGGTGTTAGGGATCGAAGTGTCTTAACACTAAGTTCTGATTGCTATGCGGGATAAAAATGTAAAACTGAAAAAGTCATGTAGTAATCTTTATTTTTATTATTGTACATATAGCAGGGTAGGCAGAGGGAACTAAGTGTTAAGACACTCTGTTCTCCATTTTTATTATTGTTCAAAATGTTATTTATAAAATTATTATATTTTTCGGGCATTACAAAATTCTCACATACAAGTCATAATATGTCAGTGTCGTAACACTCCGTATTCACTTTCCATCCGAAATCGAGATTACATTCCTATAATTTTAAACGACTTCAAAAAAAAGAAGAGCTACTGTATATTTTTTTTAATGGATGAACCAATTTTAACGATTTTTTTAATATCATAGCTAGTGCTTCTAATGTGGTCCCATTTTAATTTAGCGAGTAGTTTTTGAGTTATTCGTAATATTACTTATTATTGCGTTTTAAGTCGGTTTTCTTTTGAATAAGCATTGTGCGTAGTAGAAATGAGAATTCCTTTCCCAGGGTGTCTAACCTCGAAGCAACGCTAACAAATATGTTTAACAATGGCTCTCTAACGGAATATTTCTACTATGGAACGAGTTTACTTACCGATATATGGGATCTAACTAGAATATTTAAATATAATGTACATGTATGGAAATATGAATATTTAGAAAATGATTTTGGGTTAGTTTTTTTATGATATATACAAAAAACAGCGTCAAGCCTCTATTTCGCATAGCTGGGTAAGGTCGTTCTGGTAACAAGGTCAAGCGCAGTGTTGAGTTCCGTCATTCAACACGCAATGCCACAATTCGGCGGAAATTAGGGAACGGAAATGTTAAAAGTATGAAGTGTCTTTACATTAGGTTCTCAGGTATTCTGCTATGTGCGGTATACAGAGTGAAGTTAGAACAGAGTAGGGTAGAAGCTAGTGTCAAGACACTCCGAAATTTCAAATGAAAACATTATATATTATCTAAAAGAAATCATTTCCTGGAGTCGGAATCGAACCCACAACAACGTCGTGGTTACAGTCACACGCTTGTGCCTCTGCGACACGACAGGTCAGACGCAAAGTAAAAAATTTAGCTGTAAATATATATATATATATATATATATATATTTAACTTCACGCTGTATCCCGCATATAGCAGGGTAGGCAGAGGGAACCAGAGAACCTAGTGTTAAGACACTCCATTCTCTTTCACATTTTCGTTCCCCACTTTTCGCCATATTGAGGCATTGCGTGTTGAGTGGCGGAACTCAACGCCGCGCTTTGCCTTGTTACTAAACCCAAGAAATGAAAATACTACATTTTACATTTCCTGGAGATCAAAATCTCCACAACCTGACGCGTTTACAGTCGCACGCTCGGCCTCTGCGCCACGACAGGCGTTTAATATATAAATATATAAATTAGCCTTAGCCTTAGATGAAGTGTTAAAACTCAACTGATAATCACAAGATATTGATAGGATAACACCTCGTTAACACGTTTCCGCATAATTTTATGATTATATAATTATACTTCATAATAAATTACAAATATTTGTTTATGTTTAATAATATTGAATTCTTAAAAAGATCTAACGTTTTTTCCCGCAAAATAGTCAGTCAGTCAAAGAGAACCTTGTATCAAGACATTTCGCTCTCTACCCAATGTCTGAACTTCAATACTTTGGCGGAACTCAACGCCGTCCTTTGCCATGTCAGAGCCGAGAAATAAAAATAGTTTAGATATGAGCATAAAATGTAAATAAAACTGGTAGTTAGGTAGATATGATTCACACTCAGGGGAAACATTTTATTAGGCCGTAATTTGAAGGCGGCATTAGTAGGATCTTTTCAAATTTGGTTAGGTAGAGAGACGAGTGTGGACAGTGGAGGTGAACGTTAATGCGCATTTTAAAGGGCCCCTTAAACCTACACGTTATATCGTAAGTCCCAAGCACTCTCCAAACTCCTCTCTCTGCAACGCGATGGGCACCCGCACGGTGAATACATGGTGCGCTAAGGAGTTTTTTATCAACTATTTTCATTTCTTCGCTCTAGTAAGTAAAAGCGCGGCGTTGAGTTCCGCCACATAATATGCAATGTCTCAAATTCGAGATAGTAGAGAACGGAGTGTCTTAACACTAGATTCACTCTTGACTATCCTGTTATGTGGTATAAAGCTTGAAGCTGCTATTTTTTTTAATATAATAATTCCCTTAAATGGGAATCGAACCCAATTTAATGTATTTACACACATACTTAGCTTCACGCTGTATCCCGCATATAGCAGGGTAGGTAGAGGGAACTTAGTGATAAGACACTCCGTTCCCTACTTTCTGCCGAATTGAAGCATTACGTGCTGAGCGGCGGAACTCAACGCCGCGCTTTGCCTTGTTACCTAACCCAGGAAATGAAAAATTCCATTTACTGGAGTGGGAATCGAACCCACAACTTATCGCGTTTACAGTCGCATGTGTGCCTCTGCGCCACGACAGGCGTTAATTAAATTATTTTGTGTTTAATGAATTAGTTTAAAATTATTATTTTATCTCTTAATATGTTAAAATGCATACATTATCTCCACTGGGACTTGTCCATGGCCTTCGTATGTCAAGGAATGCCCTTGACTTAAAGGCCATTTTATTGCGGTGGGACAGCGTCTGACTAAACGTGATTGGTTGTGGGTTCGATATACCACTAGGGAGAAATGATTATGCTTAAATTATTTCTTGAAAAAAAAAATCTTGTTTCCTAAGCTTAGTTAAGTAATATGAAAGATGACAAAAGATAAAAATATAAAAAAAAAATGAAAAAGTAAGGGGTTCTCAACATAGACTTATATGCTAGCTAGTTCTCCTTATGTTTTTAATGTAGTTTAGTTTTGACGAGTAGTTTTTGAGATATTCGTAATAATGTTACTTTTAGTGCATTTTATTTGAAAACCGATTTTCTTTTTTTTTTTTAATTTTAATTATTATGTTATTTGAATCCTTTTTTGATAAAAGTTTTTACCTTTTTTAATCATTGATTCATCCTATACATAAAAAATCGTAATGTCTATAAATATAAAAAAGTATATGTAAGTTGACTTATCAACTTATTCACGCCTGGATATAATGAATTATGTTTATAATATAAAATAGTTCAAGTTTATGAAGTGCTGACGTATTTTTAAGTTTAGATAACTCTAGATATAATATTGTAGCGGTAACCTTTGATGCTAGTTATGTAATGTATTTGAAGTAAATAATTTGTAAAATATATAATATTAGAATAAAAACTAATTAAACTTTGGTAAGATAAAGCGCGGTGTTGAGTTACGCCTCGAATTTGTGTGGATAGTGTAGAACGGAAGCCTTTGCTTTCTTTGTCTAACCTCCTATTCGGGTTGTTTTTGCTTTGGTTTTCACCATTTTTATGATTCTTATCATTTATATTTTTTTTATTTTTTTTTTTTTAACCTCATGCTGTATCCCGCATATAGCAGGGTAGGAAGAGGGAACCTAGTGTTAAGACACTCCTTTCTCTTACAACAATTCCGTTCCCCCCTTTCCGCCGGATTCAGGCATTGTGTGCTGAGTGGCGGAACTCAACGCCGCGCTTTGCCTTGTTACCAAACCTAGGAAATATAAATACTAACATTTCCTGGAGTGGGAATCGAACCCACAACCTGTCGCGTTTACAGTCGAACGCTTGTGCCTCTACGCCACCATAGGCGTATCAATTATATTGTTATTAACAATATTAAATGAAATTATTTTAAATGAATTAATCATACATTTTTGGAAACACGACGTTTCGAACACTACAGTAGTCCGTGTCTACCTGTGAAAAATCCGTTTCATTTAATATATTTAAATATAATCATTGCCCCCAAATGGGAACGAACCCAGAACCAATTAACAGGCGTCATCTTTAACTTTTACTTGAGGTTTTTCTTATATTTACAGCTTCAACAAAATGCCACTCCAGCTAACCAAACCAGCACCCCAGTTCAAAACGACCGCTGTCGTCAACGGAGAGTTTAAGGACGTGGCTCTCTCAGACTTCAAGGGGAAATATGTCGTGCTTTTCTTCTATCCATTGGACTTGTAAGTATATTTAGTAGTTTTTTATTTAGCTTGTCCTGTTAGGACTGTTAAATTTAGGACTCACAGTTATAGGACGGTTAGGACTGACAGGAATAGGACTGTCATGTCAGTGACTGACAGAAACAATGTTGTTTGGACTGACAAAAACAGAGCTGTTTGGACTGATAGGAACAGTCTTTTAGGACAAGAATTGTACGCATTTTTGATATACGCCGGTAGTGTAATACTTTTGACCCTTTTTTTATATGTGGCCAGCGGTGTAAGTTCCGCCATCCAAAATATAATATCCAAAAAATACCGCAAAATATAGTTTCATCACTACCTGTTCTAGAGAAAGTATACTGGGTCCCCAAACAACGTCGAAACTGACGCAAATGCTCGGATGGCCATTGCAAATCCTTACCCCATGCCGTAATCGAACCCGCGACCGACCTCTTAGGTATGTTGGTACGCTTCACTGGGCATGAGGGTCTTTGGTCATATGAGATACTTCAACATATTCGCATTTTTTCACTATATTTTTTTGTGTCTGTCTGTTTTCTTTTTGTAAGTCGCTTATTATTGTGCAAATGTATTTTATTGTACAATAATATTGAGTACATTGGATTGTTAAGTAATTGACAATTTTAAAGGAAATTGTGTTTTTGTATGTCCTCTTTTGCCCGCTTTTTATTGTAAGGTATTCAGAGAGACTAGTGTCAATGTCTGGAATTGTGTTGTATGTAGCGTAACTGAACGCCGCGCTCTTTTTAACAGAGTGAGGGAATTATAACGATTTAAATATAACCGTTCGCCGGAGTGGGAATCGATTTCACAACCTATTGCGCTTATAGTGAGAGTCCCTCTGCGTCAGGATGGCCTCACAATTTTAATATTGTTTCATTTTATTGCTTTAGGTTGTAACTGATTGACTTTCATGCTTTATCTCGCATACCAGGATTGTCAGAAAGAACCTAGCGTCAAGACACGTCCATTTTGCATTTTCCGCCCGAAATTGAACTATTGGTGCTTAATGTCGGAACTCAATGCCGCGCTATATCTTACCAGAGGGAAAAATGAATATAATTTAAATATGACTCATTAAAATATTATATGGAAAAACCATAGCACGATTGGGTTTCCCTTCGATCCTTATTTCTCGAGAAATATCAATTTCGGGCGGATAGTGGAGAACGGAGTGTCTTAACACTAGGTTCTTTTTTGCTGTCATATGTCGTAAATAAGCCGATATAGGGTATATTTTGATAATAAGAAAAATTTAATACAACAAATTCAAATGTTTTAATTATATTGCCACCTTATGTTTATCTTTTTAAAAGCGGTTATAACCAGTTTCACGCTTTTTTTGTTTTATATATTCAAGGTTAACTTAAAATTCACTTTAATTATTCGTAATTTATTCATTTGAATGAAATGGTAATTTTTATTTAAAAATGTATGCAGATAATTAATTGGGTATTTAAATTTTAATAATATAAAAAAATCGAAGGCAAAGCGCGGCGTTGAGTTCCGCCATTCAGCACGCAATGCCTCAATTCGGCGGAAAGTGGGGAACAGTAATCTTAAGAGAACGGAGTGTCTTAACACTAGGTTCTCAGGTTCCTTCTGTAGGCAGAACGCTGTATCCCGCACATAGCAATGTGCGAGATACAGCGTGAAGTAAAAAAAATGCAATTTTATTGCTGTTTTTTTTATACTTTATTTCTGTAACAGCCGTGTATAAGTTGATAACAAAAAAATGCTTGCTCTTTAGGTATTTTTGAGTTTAGTATGATTTTAAGTTATACAAATACATTATAGCAAATTAGTGTTAAAATATGGGCATTATTTTCGTCGATTTTTTTCTTATTTTGCGGTTTATTCGGCACTTATCTAGATCATTGGCTACATTCACTATTAACTTTTATTTCTGGGGACAAGATATATAGATAAGCAGCTTCACGCTTTATCCGGCATATCTGAGAGAACCTAGTGTCAAGACACTCTGTTCTCTATTTTCCTCCCGAATTCGAGACATAGCGAGTTAAATAGCGGAACTCAACGCAGCCTTTACCGAAACCGACAAAATAAAAAAAATATATAAAGCCATACCCCCGAATGAGAATCGAACCCACAACCAACCCCGTTCCCACTGTGCCACGATGTCCGCTAAATATATTTACATTAATGCTCCTAAGTACACTCAAATTTTAAAATGACTTGGACTTGGTTGTCACATTTCAATCAGCCGGGAAAACCGTGATAATATAAATACCTTATCTCTCATACTTGATGAATTATGATTAGAAATGTATTATAATATTTTATCTATCTTAATTCATGCATTTGAAGATTTAAAACGGATTATCTAAAGCTGTAAAGGATGTCAGTCAGTGTATAAAGTGACATATACATACGTTGTTAAGACGCGTTATTAACGCGTTAACGGGGACACTAGTATATAAAAAAGGATATCATAATTGGTTCACTCAGTAATAAAGAGTATGCGGCGGTATGATGATACACGTAAAAAATACGTCCTTTTTTTTTAAAGTCGGTTGTGAGTCTCTTAATAAATATAGTCAAATTGAGTATCCTCTTTTATTGGAGTCAATTAAAACATATTGGCGAATTCTATTTTGAAGTCTATTAAATGTCTGTCGTGGTGCACAGGCACAAGCGTGCGACAGTAAAAGCGACAGGTTGTGGGTTCGATTCCCACTCCAGGAAATGTAAAAGTATAGTATTTTCATTTCCTAGGTTTGGTAACAAGGCAAAGCGCGGCGTTGAGTTCCGCCGCTCAGCACGCAATGCCTCAATTGGCCGGAAAGTGGGAAACAGAGTGTCTTAATACTAAGTTCTCAGATTCCCTCTGCCTACCCTGCTATATGTAGGATATAGCGTGAAGCTAAAAAAAAAGACGAACCTTCGTCTTTTGAAGTCGGTTAGAAATTGTTAAGATTTCTTCTATGAATTAATATTTATTTTACATACATACATACATACATATATATCTTCACGCTGTATCCCGCATATAGCAGGGTATGCAGTGGGAACCTAGTGTTAAGACACTCCATTCCGCACTTTCCGCAGAATTGAGACATTGCGTACTGAGTGGCGGAACTCAACGTCGCGCTTTGCCTAGTTACCAAAACCAGGAAATGAAAAATTCCTTTTTCTGGAGAGGGATTTGAACCCACTACCTGTCGCGTTTACAGCCGCACGCTTGTGCCTCTGCGCCACGAGAGGCATACATATTTATTTTAATCTATATTATCTCCTTTTCAGTACATTTGTATGCCCAACGGAAATCATCGCGTTCTCGGAACGCGCTGATGAGTTCCGTAAAATCGGGTGTGAGGTTATCGCTGCGTCCACCGACTCTCACTTCACTCATCTCGCTTGGATCAACACTCCTCGTAAACAGGGTGAGTTGACTCCATCTTTTTTTTTAATTAAAAAAAAATCTTAACAATAACCATTTTTAGCATAACAGGGGAGTTTGAGATAATCTGGCTTTTGTATTCGAGATATTGCCTGTTAAGCGGATCTTAACGCCGCGTTTTGTCTGGCTATAATTATTCCCTTGAGTGGGAATCGAACTCGTGACCAATCGTATTTATTTTAAGTTAGATGCTGTTTCACTGCGTTACAGTGGCCTCTAAATATTTTTCTCATCTCATCCTAAAAGGTTTAGGATAAGAATTTAAAAAAAAAAAAGAAATATTATTTTAAATAAAAGAAATAATAGATAGCTTTCTCTCTTGCCAAACGATTGTTCTTAACAATATTTGAGTAACGTTTCTAGGCAACGCGTTATTAACGCGTTAATGGGGATATTAGTATAAATTAACGTCTTTTTTTTTCAGGTGGTCTCGGCCCAATGAATATTCCGATAATTAGTGACAAATCTCACCGCATCGCTCGTGACTATGGTGTCCTGGATGAAGAGTCTGGTGTTCCATTCAGAGGACTGTTCATCATTGATGATAAGCAGAACTTGAGGCAGATCACCATTAACGATTTGCCTGTTGGACGGTGAGTGTAGTGATGTGACACTATGTTTGTTAATGTTAGTTATAAAAGTAACCCTGTGAAGCTGTTGTGGTGTATACGCGATAGGTTGTGGGTTCGATTCCCATTCCAGGAAATGAAAATATTAAATATTTATAATAATTAATATTTAGTATTTTTATTTCCTTGCTCTAGTAACAAGGCAAAGCGCGTCATCTGCTACATCAGCATATTGCTATTACTTGAGACAGAGGGGTCATATTTATACATCTTATAGAATTCCCCAAATTCCCCACTGTCGTGGCGCAGAGAGCGTGCGACTGTGAACACGACAGGTTGTGGGTTCGATCCCCACTCCAGGAAATGAAAATATTAAATAATGTTTAGTATTTTCATTTCCTCGCTCTGGTAACAAAGCAAAGCGCGGCGTTCAGTTTCGCCACTCAGCACGCAATGCTTCAATTCGGCGGAAAGTCGGGAACTATTAATTAAATAGGAATTTAATAATGATTTTTGTTACAATAGCTCAGTGGAAGAGACCCTTCGTCTGGTACAAGCCTTCCAGTTCACTGACCAGCATGGGGAGGTGTGCCCCGCCAACTGGACACCCGGCGCTAAGACCATCAAGCCTGATACTAAGGCCGCTAAGGAGTACTTTGGTGACGCCAATTAGAAGCTGACTGACACCGCCCTTATATATATTGTGGAAAGTTTCTCTTTGTCAGTATTGTAAGATCAATCTTGTGTATGACAATACTGACTGTTTGATATTATGTCAGTCATTTATATTGTTCTTTTTATTGTTATTACAACGCCCTTGTTTTTTTCATACTCCGATATGACAATTGGTGTGTCATTTTTAATGTGATTCAAACGTTAATTGTCGTTTCTGAGTGTGTTTGTATGTAGTTGTCAACGGTAGTAACCAACAGTATTGCACGAGATCCTATTATATGTAATGTTTGTATGGAAATGTATTAAATGCAGTAGAATGATGGTGGTTTGGTTTTATTTACCAATTTTTTCATAGTTATAAAAATAAATATATATAGCAGCTATTGAGAATATTTAAATTATCATTATTCATAGAAATTACGAAAAATATTAAGTTAGAACGCCTTAATGTTAATGCCTGTCGTGGCGCAGAGGCACAAGTGTCCGACTTTAGACGCAACAGGTTGTGGGTTCGATTCCCATTTTCGGAAATGGACTTTTTCATTTCCTGGGTTGGTAACAAGGCAAAGCATGGTGGTGGTTCCGCCACTCAGCATGCAATACCTCAAATCAGCGGAAAGTGGGGAACGGAGTGTCCTAACACTAGGTTCTCTGGTTCACTCTGCCTACCCTGTTATATGCGGGATACAGCGTGAAGCTAAAAAATAATAAGTTAGAATGGAATAATAATTTAATTAAATACTAAAATAAAAAATCGGTCAGAGTAACGTCAGTGATACTTCCTAGTTTATAGTCTACGGAAAAAGAGGGTAATTTCGATCGTCTTTATGTACCCCTACTATAGATTATGATTTCTAATGTTATATTAATACATGAGACTACAAATTTGCGCATGGAGTAGCGTGAAGTTTGTGACAGTTAAAATTTATATGAAAAAAAAAAGCAGAAAGCCTGTATTTTTCATAATATTGCATTAGAAATAAATGAATAACATAAATATTACATTCCCTTGTGTTTAACATACACTTTCGCATAAAATGAAAAACTCGTTACTAAGAGAGCGCACTGTTCAAACGTCAGCAGAGCTTCTGGTTAAAAATATTACTATTTGCGGTCTACATCATACATATTCTTCTTCTTCTTCTTCTTCGTATCACTCTTGGCAGAGTGGTCGTGGTCAACATGAATACCCCGAGGGGACAGGTACAGCTCTCCGTACGATTTTACGCCATTTCTCCCTGTTTGACGCCATTCTGGTACACTCATATATTGGTCTGCCCACTAGCGACTTAACCTGGTCAGTCCACCACATTGGGAACCTTCCGCGTGGTCTAGTGCCTCCTACTTTGCCTTGGACAACAAGACGATCAATCGAGTCATGATTTTGTCTCGAGATGTGACCAAACAACTTAAGTATGCGAGTCTGCACTATACTTGACAAACGTTGTTTTATGCCAAGCTCATTTAATATGGAAGTATTGGTACGCACTCCGTCCATGAGACCCGAAGCATCCTTCGCCAGCACCACATTTCCAAAGCGTCTATCGTTTTCTTCGATATCCCTGCAATGTCCAAGTTTCTGCGGTATATAGAAATATGGGAAACGATTTGTCTGTACCAACCGGATCTTTAGTGGGCTTTTGTAACGTTGTAATTCTTCCATATTTTTTCTCATCCTCCATAGCAGTTCTCGTAATTGCCATACGTCGTTTCACATCGTCTACGCATCCTCCACCGTTACAGATTAAGGCTCCTAGGTATATGTCGGCGATATATTGGTATATTGTTGTACAGGATCCATTTTCACAATTAAAATGCAGGCTTATAGGTCTTAGTTCATTTTCAGGATGGCTAAGTTATTTTATTACTTGATTTTATAATATTTATTACAAATATATTCTTTAATATTCAAAACAACTTGATGCGCTGAATTGGCAAATCGAAGAGTGTCAACTGCTAAATCTAAAGTTTATATACACATCCCCTTGGTGGGGTCTCGTGGAGAAACTTTACAAAATAGACCTTAATAACATTTTTAAAAGGAATGAGCTTAACTTACAAAGGCTGCTTTCATCTGTCTGAGGAACGCTAGCTTATCGGACAAAACTTACAAATATAAATATTATTTTAAATAGCGGCGGAACACAAGTAATGCAATATTCAGTTAATATAAATATTTAGAGAAATATTATGGAGAGTTGTCGCTCATAAAAATGCAATGCAGACGACAATATAAGTTACTCTAAACTGTAACATTTTAAACATTTTACTAACTTCTTAAACTAAAGGAAATACAAATCTTAAATATAATTAACAATTTTAAAATAATAAAATAATTACATATAGAATTGCTCCTAGGTATACATAGGACGATACCACTTCATACATATACGTGAAGCAAAGAACTTCGTACCCCTGTTTACGAAACTTACGCAAACTGAGGAACATGAAACTTGGCACACTTATAGTTTATATAGCGAAGGAGTTTCACGTTGTAACGGGTCAACGGGGACACTACTCTTTATTATTATCTTTGTATAGAATGACCACAAATAAATTACTTACTTAAAAGAAATGTTTGCGCCTGTAAATATATATATAGCAATTGCTCATAAACAAGTAATTGCTTTGCAATGCCGTTGCGAATCCTTTAGTGCTTTTTACTTAGTTTAACGATGGCTATTTAACTATAAGAATAAGAAATGATTTCATACCATGCGTGAATAAGTTGACATGTCTTTCATATACATTATTAGGTATTGCTTTGTTTATTTAACGATTAAATGACCAAATCAGAAACAACAGTCAAATTAAATGATGAATAAAGTACTTGTATAATATAAAAATTGAATTTACATATATATAACTTAAACTTAAAATTGCCTTTTAAAAGGGGCCTTTTAAACCTACACTTGGGACAAGTAACAGGGATTATTCCAACACCCGTTCAGTGTTCCATGGAAAGCTAAGGACTGACCTCCCTTTTACATACAAATTTCTTTGTTTTTTAAATAAAATACCAAAAAATATACTCTTCTAGCCAATTAGAAAAAGTAAAAATTAAACCATTACATAAGAAGTAGTATCCATACGTATTTTTTTAGTTTCACGCTGTATCCCGCACATAGCAGCATAGTCACAGGGCACCTGAGAATCTAGTGTTAAGACACTTCGTTCTCTTAAAATTTCCATTACCCAATTTCCGCCGAATAGAGGTAATTAATAATTATACCTACGTAATTTTAAAAATAACTCTGCATTTTGTTTTAAAATAAGTAAAAAATCAATAACAGTTGATATCAATCACTTTACGCTTTTAAACAGTAACATTATTGTTGTTACTTTAGTATATATTTTTTGTTTTAAATACAAGAAAGAACATGTTTATATCATCTATATATTACATAATATGTTAATATAAATATTACACTTACCTTAAAACAAAAGAAGATTAAATAACAAATAAAAAAGGCGGCATTATTGATTCTTACAAACAATTTACCGCCAAAAGTGTAACACGAAACTTCAAATCCTTTTCATTTGCCGCCATTTCTAAAGAAAAAGGTCAAAGCTAAGTCAGCCAAGCATCGTACAGAGTAATTTTTAACAGATTATGTAATTAATTAAAAATATATTAAAAAATATGGATTTTTAATTTAAATATAATTTTATTCTCATTTTAATTTTAAAAACATGTTATATTCAACTTTCCCCTTAATTGTTTAACTTTTAATAGACAGCATGCTATACAAATTCGTAAGAGTTGGGGCGCGGCGTTGAACCTCGCCACTTAACGTCCAATGTCTCGAATAGCGAAAGCAGTTATAGATAGATAGATAGATAGTAGAAAAACTTTATTGCACACTTGAAATTATACATAAAGAAAAAATCTTAAATAATACAACAAATGCACAAAGGCGGCCTTATCACCAAAAGTGATTCTTCCAGGCAACTCCAACTGAAAGGGATCTTACAGATAAAAGGGCACAATGCGGTAAATATAATATGTTATACATTACATATAGAAATTTTAACGTAAGTAGAAGGATTTGAAATTCTTCGAGCATCACAGAATTTCAAGTTTTATACGTTTTTAAAATACTTTTCTATTACTTAGTATGAAGAACAATAGTAAAAAGTAGAAAATATATTTAAACGTTTTTTTTAAATTAACATTATCCAATCGAGATTCGAACCCACAACTTTTGGAACGAAGTTCCTTATCGTACATTACGAAAGGGGGCTAGACGAAAAAATTAAGACCAAAAGTTGTAACAGTATTTTTTGCTGAAGTCGTAAGTGTTACGGCGTGTGTGTATTTCTCTGTGTGTCTCTCTCTCTCTCATAGAAAGCAAGCCAGTTATATTCGTATCGTCTTTCTATTGCGCATGAAACAGTATGGCGTCGCGACGATTATTATTGTTGAGTGTATAGAGGTATTTTATAACTTAAAGAAATAAATCTTATTACAATTCCTTCACTACTAATCGAAAGGAACTTCGTTCCAACTTCCACACGGGTATCCCTTTGACACCTCTCATCTTTTTATCTTCATATTTCACTTTTAGATAATGAATTAAAAAAAAAATAATAATGACGCAAAAAGACGAATGATTGTATCATTAAATTCAAATAATTGTTTAAAAACGATTTTCATTATAAAATAATACAATACAGCATAACTATAAAATAACATAAAATTTTAAGAAAAAAATAATACACAATTTATAATAATATTCACCTTTATTAAAAAAAAATAATAAAAAAAGTCCTCACAACACATACTCTGTGCCATTTTAACTATTGCTTACAAAAAAAAAAAAACTTCGTTCACTTGTATTTAGAAGAACCAATCACCGATCATTATTGCATACGACGCCACGCGTTACACGCGTTATAATATTTTATTATTTTTTTGATATAATTAATAATTAAATATTTAATTATTAAAAATGGGATTAAATAATTATGAACTATATGGAATATCTACAGAAACTGTAAGTGTTATATTATTATTACATACATATAGTTTAACGTTAGATCTCGGGTATATAGTAGGGTAGGCAGAGGGAATCTTAATGTGTTAAGACACCGTTCCCCACTTTCCGCCGAATTGAGGCATATTATAACTATCAGTTATATATAATTTTAAGTGGAAAACGGAGTGTCTTAACACTAGATCTCTTGACTACCCTGCTATAAGGTGGATAAAGATGTGAAGGCTCTTATATTACTTCTGTCAACATGAATAATATGTTAACAAATTGAATAAAACTTTAAAAGAGGCATTCTTATTATTTAAGTTTTATTTGTAAATTCTTACTTTTTATGATTATTTAAATAATTATTTTTATTTATGTAAAAAAGTGCTTGATTTTTGATATTTATTGCTTTTTATTTAGGCGATATTTGTCCATATATAATGCTATTCTAATGTTTTTAATATATATGATAGATATATACATAGATATATATATATATATATATATATATATATATATATATATTTGGAACAGAATGTATATGCAGGTGTTACTGTATTTTGTAATTTTAATTTTTTATTTTTATTCTTAGTTTTGTATTTATGTATGTATGTATGTATTTATTTAAATATGTATTAATTTATGCATAATGAATACTTTTTGCGCCCCACAAACAGTCTTGAAAACTGACCTCAGGTTTAAATGGTTGCCTAAAAGAGATCACCTTAGTGATAAGGCCGCCATTGCACATAACCTGAACTATGTATTTTTACAATTAGTTTTTTTGTATGCTTTCATGCAATAAGCATTATTATTATTTTTATATATAAAATGCATATGTAAGTTGATTTTAGTTAACTTATTCACGTGTGCAATTAATCAGTAATCTAATGCTGCTACTTTTTTTTTCTAATTGAGGGCATATTAAAGAAGATGTAGATTGCCTCTTTGTTTCTTTGCATTACGTTATTTTAAAGAAATATGTTTGACCATTGGTTATTGATTAATTATTAGTTTGTTAGTTTTTCTTATTATTTGGACATAATTTTAATGTATACCCCAGCAAATATATCTACAGCATTCAAAGACTTATTAGACGAGAACGCTTGAACATGGGATAATGCGGTAAACCGAAAAAACTAACTTGTGGTTATCTATTGTATTTAAAAATCGTTCTTAAATATATATATATATATATATATATATATATATATATATATATATATATATATATATATATATATATATATATATATATAATATAATATAATATATTATAGGTTGTGGGTTCGATTCTCCCACTCCAGGAAAATGTAAGTTTAGTATTTTCATTTCTTGGGTTTTTTTTTTAAGTTTGGCGGAAAGTAGGAACGGAGTGTCTTATGCGGGATACAGCGTGAATATATGTGCTGGCTGTATATATATATATATATATATATATATATACATATATTTAAGGAATGATTCCGTATTCGTATAATACAGCACATACATCCCAATTCAACCTTGGATGGTTTCCATGTCGCGGGTTCGAGTCCCGCTACGTGCATTTTTTGCAGTTATTTATATATTTTCAATTCATTGGTCGATTTTCGTACTGGGATTGCACAAATGACGATTCTAAATACGTAAGATCCTCTAGCTTCGAATGGTAACTATTTTTTATTTACTTAATACATTAGAGGTCATAAACATGGCACAGTGGGATAAAGGCGGCTGACTGTAAATTGAGAAATAATTATAATATAGGTGGGAGGTCTTTACACTAGGTTCATTTCTACCTACCCCCTGCTGTATGCGGATACAGCGGGAAGCTATGTATGAATGTATTATAATATAGAAATTATTTTCGTTTTCGCCTGTCGTGGCACAGAGGCACAAGCGTGCGACTGTAAACGCGACAGGTTATGGGTTCGATTCCCACTCCAGGAAATGTAAAAAATTTAGTAACTTCATTTCTTGGGTTTGGTAACAAGGCGAAGCGCGGCGTTGAGTTCCGCCACTCACCACGCAATGCCTCAATTTGGCGAAAAGTGGGGATCGGAATTGTTGAAAGAGAACGGATAGGACATTAGGTTCTCTGGTTCCCTCTGCCTACCCCGCTACATGCGGGATACAGCGTGAATATGAAAAAAAAAAATTTCGTTTTTCCACTATGGTATGACATAGTGCGGTGTTGAATTTCATCATTCAATATATAACGTTTCGAATTTAGGCAGAAAGTAGAGAATATCTTGAGAAAATATCTTAAGACTACGTTCTCTCTACTAATAGAAGAAGGTTTTGGTTAGGCTTTGTAGGCCATGGTATAACAAAAAGTTTTAAATACCCAAAAGAAAAATATTTGTCACACAAAAAGTACTAAACAAATATAGATGAAACTACACAATAACGTTGCTTATACATCATAATAAAACTTGGGCTACAATTTACAAAGATTTCATGTAATTTGGTCATAATATCTAATATATGTATATATATTTCTAGTGCTCCCAAACACATCCATAGATGCTATCATGCAAGAGTTTAGACTTAATGGCTTGGACTCTCCGTATGACCCTGATGAAGACACTCCTCGAATTAATCGAAATGGTGAGTGATTTTTTTCTATGCATGATTTTTAAAGAGAAAAAATGGTTAAAATCTTTTTTTCATAGCTTCACGCTGTATCCCGCATATAGCAGGGTAGGCGGGACTCAACGCCGCGCTTTGCCAAACCAAACTCAAGAAATGAAAATACTAAATTTTACATTTCCTGGAGTGGGAATCGAACCAACAACCAGTCGCGTTTACAGTCGCACGCTTGTGCCTCTGCGCCACGACAGGCGTCTATTCTTAATCATTAAATAATAATTCTTTAAAATTTAAACCGGCTTAAAAAAAGGAGGTGTTGAATTCGACTGTATTTTTTATGTGTGTTACCGCATAACTTTTTACTGGGTGAACCAATTTTGATGATGTTTTATATGATAGCTAGTGCTTTTTATGTAGTCCTGTTTAAGTTTAATTAAGATCTCGCAGGTAGTTTTTGAGTTATTCGTAATAATTATACGTAAATAATATTTATTTGTATGTATAGATTAAAAAAATAATTTTCATAATTTTAAAGCTTTCATAGGTATGGGTCCATCATATCACTATTTAAGACAAAAGTCATGGCCGGCACCTGAAGCTACACCCTCTATGCGTCTTCCTCGTTTTTCCACTGAGATACCGGGACCTGTTAAAGGTAAGTTGTTTATATGTAAATATATTTTTATTTCAGCTTTACCCTTTATCCCGCATAGCTGGGTAGTCAGAGAGGACATAGTGTTCAGACACTCCGTTTACCATTTTGTATGTTGAGTGGAGTTCAACGCCGCGCAATGTTTTATCAAAGCGAAAATTATGAAAATAATTTAAATGTAATTACTTCACCACGGAGGAATTGAATCTAAAATTTATCGTTTACAGTCAAACGCTGCTCCACTGCGCCACGATGGCTAAATAATAGTACAGTTTGTATATAAACAATGTGTATGGGTTCAATTCTCATTTGGGGAAGTTTATGATGATTTAAAAAAAAGAACGTATAAAAATGAGATTTCTTAATAACAAAAACAAATTATAAGAAGTGGTCTATTTCGTTGGAATTTATTAAAAATTATACATATATGGTTTCAAGCTATATCCCGCATATAGCAGGATAGGCAGAGGGAACCTAGTGTTAAGACACACCGTTTCTAACTTTCCGGCGAATTGAGGCATTGCGTGCTGAGTGGCGGAACTCAACGCCGCGCTTTGCCTTGTTACCAAACCCAGGAAATGAAAAATTCGATTTCCTGGAATGGGAATCGAACTCATTATCTGTCGCGTTTACAGTCACACGATTGTGCCTCTGTGCCACGACAGGCGTTTAAAAATTATTATTTGATTGTATTATAATTTTTAAAGATTATCTTCAATTTCATCACTCTGACAGCGTTGAGCTCCGCCATTAAACACGCGATGGTTCGAATGCGGCGAACGGCATGACTGTCGTAACACTGATGTCTTAACACTAATCTCCGACTTTCCTGCTATCCATCCCGGATAGCAGGAAAGCGTGAAATTGTGAAATATGATTAAATTCACTGCCAATTCATTTAATATTTTACATCACGAAATTTGAACCCACTATCCCTCTAGTTAACATTTTCATCTCATTTTCATACTAGCTCCAAGCCGAAGTTATCAAGATATTATAACGGAACAACAACTACGAGTTCTCAGCTCTCTGCCCAATAACGTTTTATACTGTTTATTGAGAGAGTTGGAACACTCCCGCGGAGAAAAGTATAAGAAGCAAGAGGTGAGTGACTTCTATTTATTTAGGGATGGGCAATTGGACATTGATATTTGTCGAGTAAAATATCGATATTTGCATTTATCGATATTTTTAATCGCATCTTAGCAAAATTTTACTCCTGGGTGTTTTTACGCTCGGAGTGCCTCTCGTATCGTGGCTATCAGTTAGATGGTAGTCATCTGCTTAAATAAAAATCTTTTTTTTTTTTACTTCACGCTGTATCCCGCATATAGCGAGGTAGGCAAAGAGGAGCAGAGAATCTAGTGTTAAGACACTCTATTCTCTTTCAACATTTCCGTTTCCCACTATCCGCCAAATTGAGGCATTGCGTGTTGAGTGGCGGAACTCAACGCCGCACTTTGCTTTGTTACCAAACCCAAGAAATGAAAATATTAAATTTTATATTTCCTGGAGTGGGAATCGAACCCACAACCTGTCGCGTTTACAGTCGCACGCTTGCGCCTCTGCGCCACGCCTCAATTCGGCGCAAAGTGGAGAACGGAATTGTTGAAAGAGAATGGAGTGTCTTAATACTAGGTTCTCTGGTTCCCTCTGCCTACCCTGCTATGTGCGGGTTACAGCGTGAAGTTAATCCTTTAATACTTATTGCATTTGTATTTGCTTTGCCTTTATATGTAGGGAATATGGTTCTCAATCTCCACGACTCCTACATTTTAGAAGAGCGCATCATAAAAAGGCTAATAAGCATACGAATTATCGCTCTCGAAGGTACTTCCAAGTTTCTACCGGAATACCGTCGAGACGCCCAACCGTTAATGTATTTTAGGGCCCCTTATGTCTACACTTGGGTCGTATATCTTTGGCACTCTGAACTCCTCCCTCTGTTACCGGCGCCGGTTCTTCTCAGGTCTGAGGCATTCAATTTAGTGAACCGGTGGTAAATTATTTGACGTTTAAAAAAGGAAGCATTATTTGACTTTGATTTTGCCTTGTTACCGGAGTGAGGAAATGAAAATACTAGATATTATTTAATATTTACATTTCCTGGACTAGGAATTGAACTCAAAACCTTTCACGTTTACAATCGCAAGCTTGTGCTTCCGTTCTGACGGACGACTGGTCCTAATACAATAAGTTCATACTATGAAAATTTTGCTATTGTATCCGGAAACATGTGCACATTTTCAAATCAATCGCACGGCAAGTAATGTGTCAAAATATTTAAATAGATTGATATATTGATAGATACAAGTGAAGTTAACACGTTAAACGCCGTTAGAAAAAAATAAAAATCGTAAAAATACTTTTGGTCATAATTTGTTTATTATGTTACGATACGTATAGAAAATAAGTTTTATTCAATTCTGTACATGGGTTACATAGTCACAGTCAAATACATAGCTTAGGTCACCGGTGCACTCCATGGTTCACAAATGTAGAAAATGGCGCTATGGTAGAGGAAGGGTGAGGTCATCGGTGACCCCCATGGCGTTTGACGTGTTAATAACAGCGTAGTCATAAGCCTTAGGAGTTCTTTGTCGTTCTCTGTCGGTCTCCGTCGGTCTCCGTCGGTCTCTATCGGTCACCGTCGGTCTCTGTCGTTCTCTGACGTAGCTCCCCGTCACCAGGACATGGAGTGCAAGTTCTGCAAGAACAACGGCGAGCGCGCGTCGTACTACCGGTCGCACCGCCTGCGCGCGCGCGGCCGCCTGTCGTGCCCGGTGCTGCGCGCGTACCGCTGCCGGCGTTGCGGCGCGCACGGCGACAACGCGCACACGCTCAAGTACTGCCCGCTCGCGAGCGAGAACGGTGAGCGGATTTTTTCTTTTTAGCTTCACGCTGTATCCCGCATATAGGGGGGTAGGCAAAGTACTATATTTTACTTTAGAAATCTTTGTTTTAATACGTGAAACAAAAACTTTGTACCCCTTTTTATGAAAATTATGCGGACGGAACATGAAACTTGGCACACTTATAGTTTATATAACGAAGGAGTGCACAATGATAATATCTCTTTGAAGTAATGCATACAAATATATTAAATTAATAAAATAAATGTTACACACACTACCATGGTTGACATCAATGATTATATACATAGCTAGGCGACGCGTTGTTAACGCGACAACAGGGACACTGGCATATATTAAACTATACTAGAGTTCCCGTTGACACGTTAACAACACGTTTTTTATCAAGGTATATGACACTATATAAGCATGCATGTCAAACCAGGTTGTGGTAGTGTGTGTAACATTTATTTCATTATTCTTTACTTATATTATAAATGCGAAAGTAACTCTGTCTGTCTGTCTGTCTGTCTGTCTGTTACGCTTTCACGCCTAAACCACTGAACCGATTTTTGATGAAATTCTCCTGTATGGAAAGTAGAACTGAACTTGGGAAAGGACATAGGATACTTTTTGTCGCGAAAAGAATGATAGAGGGGGTTGAAATAGAGGGATGAAAGTTTGTATGGAAGTTCCTTATTGTCAAACATAAAATCATAAGATTGTTTAACTGTTTGCAACCTACCACATAAACCACTTAACCAATTTTGACAAATAGTCTAGACCTTGGGAAAGACTATAGGATACTTATCATATCGCGCGATATAACAGAAATTCACGCGGGCGAAGCTGCAGGCGGAAAGCTAGTATAAGAAATGTGTGAAGAAGGATTCATAGTGCACCGCCCACCACTACTTTATACAACAACCCAATATCCAAAGGTTGCCTGGAAGAGATCGCTTTAAGCGATAAGGCCGCCTTTATTGTACGCCATATTTATATTCTGTTATTTGTTTATTTGTGTGCACAAAGAATATTTGTATTTGTATGAATTTATTATTATTTGTTTGGTGGTAGGAGTGTCTGTCCTCCGTCTGCTCAAGTGACCACTATCATGGGCATCAAAAGACGAACCGCTAAATACCTTTAAGTGATGTTCCGTTCGGGATGGCATAAGCCAGGTTTTCCCTTTCCACCCATCCTTTCCCCAAAATGGTGGTTCCGATAGCGGACTACTACATTATCCTCCTTTTCCATCTGTATCCTCTAGGTTGGCAACGCATGTACATCTCTTGTGTTGTAGATTGTTCATGGGCGAATGTTGTAACCACTTACCATCAGGCGGTCCTTCTTGCTCGTTTGCCATCCGGTATCCATAAAAAAAAGAAAAAAAGGGAGGGCGAGGTTCAATCCCGATACGTAAAAAAATTTTTATTGGCTTTCCTAAAAATATATATTTTTTAAAATTATCGGTGTTACAGAACGTGTGAAAGCAGCAGCAATGATGGTAGTTCGACTTGCGTCAGGAAACGAAGATACCACTCCCTGACGCAAGTGAACACGTGAGCGAAGAAAATTACGCCATGAGCTAGATCCGATTTGGGGAAGCTTTGGAGAAGAAACTTATGCTATAAGATAAGTGAAATTAATTAAATATTGTTATTAACGCGGACGATATCGAAAGTAATGTTAAAATTTAGAATGACTTTATTGTTATCGTAACGCGGTCGGTATCGAGTGCGTTAAATCTTATTTGTTTTTTTTTATTGCGTAACACGGACGCTATCGAGTACGTTAAATTATCTGTAATTGTTTTTTTTTATTGTTATTATAACGTGGACGATATCGAATACGTTAAAAATTATGTAGTTGATTTGTCATTATGATAATAAAGTAGACGCTATCGAGCACGTTAAAATTTGTAGTTGATTTTTTTTCTGATATACTAACGCGTACGCTATCGAGTACGTTATATAATCTATAGTTGTTTATTTTTATTGTTGTAACACGGACGTTATCCAGTACGTTAAATAAAGTGTAGTTGATTTTTTTTATTGTTATTATGACGTAGACGCTATCGAGTACGTTAGAAATCTATAGTTTATTTTTTTATTGTTATTCTAACGCGGACGTTATCGAGTACGAGTGACTAAGTAACCAAAAATAAAATTCCATTTGAGAATTTTGCAAATTTTTGTATGGAATTTAAAGTAAATGTAATTAATTAAACAAAAGTAAAGGAATATATTTACTGAGCATATTTTTAAATATTAAGAAGTAAATATTACCAAAAAGTGTTTGAAATTGTAAGAGAACGGAGTGTCTTATCACTAGGTTCTCAGGTTTCTGCCTATCCTGCTATATGCGGGATATAGCGTGAAGCTATAAAGTGTTTGATTCACTTAAAATTTTAAATTCACTATATAAATAAAGAATTCTTATACCTAATAGGTATAATATTATCGCAGGATTTGTATTTAAATTATTTTCATATCTAGAAGAAATTATTACATTTAAATTATATGTAAAATTCCCCTCTATAATCAGATTTGGCGTTAAGTTCCGCCATTTTAAAACACAGTGCTTAATATTGAGCGGAAAGTAGTGTCAAAACACTCTGTTCTCTCCGATTATTGTTGATTTCATGATATTTTGTTTCATAGTTACGTTACTAGATGGCGCTTTCCATTTGATATTTTTGATATAAAATCATAGATGGCGTTATCCATTTACATATATTTTTTTTATTATTAACTTTGAAATGACTATCTATTTTCTGTTATAGGTTGTGGGTTCGATTCCCACTCCAGGAAATGTAAAAGTTTAATATTTTCATTTCCTGGGTTTGGTAACTAGGCAAAGCGCGGCGTTCGAGTTCCGGAGTATTTTAACACTAGGTTCTCAGATTCCCTCTGTCTACACTACATACATATACAGAGGCAGCGGGATACAGCGTGAAGCAACTATTTAAAAAATCTAAAAAGATAACATGTCTTCACGCTTTATCACGCATAGCAGGGTAGTGAGAGTGTACTTAGTGTTAAGACACTCCGTTCACCGTTTTTCGTCTGAATTTGACACATTACGTATAGTGGCGGAACTTAACGCCGGGCTTTGGCTTCTATAATTATGTTTTACTATAGTTTTTTATATACAGAACATTACATTTTCCATACAAATCAACTTTTATTAAGTTAGTATTTTTGTGTAATCAATTTAAGGTATAACATGTAATAGAATTATACATTTTCAGAATCAATTTTGTATAATTGGTGTCTAATATGTATAAAATAGTAATCAAAAATTTGAAATTTACAATATTATTTGATAATGTTATATTCATTATCATTTATCTTATAAAATTTCATTTAAAATAAAATATACTTCATAATTAATTAAAAAAACCATCAAAATTATTCATTTGAACTATTTTTTTCAAAATCAAATAAAAGAGAAATAATATATCTTATATATTAATAAGTATGGTCTCTATATATATTTCATTTTTTTATAAATCAAAGGAAGTGTCTGATTATTTCATAAAAAAAAAAAACCATTACATAGATTCTATTTTTTCTATATTTGTAGTTAGTTGTAGATTCTCTTATACTATATCATAAGCAGCGTTCTGTTACGTCATCCTATAGAACAGTATTTAAAAAAAAATTGTGCGGCGTTGTGTTGCGCCATCCAATGGAGTGTCTTTCTAGACTATAGTTTAGATTCTCTTTACGACTATATATGAGTACAAGAATAATTGAACTTTCTTACAATTTAGAAATCATATATTGTTTTTCAATACTTATAATAGTAGTATTTAATGTTGATTTCCTTTTTATTACTTGGATTGTTTCATACATATTTTGTTTTTTCTATTTTGACATTTAACGGTGTTGGTGTTTTTTTGGGGTTCAATAAAAAAGTTTTTTTGTATTTTTTTTTCATTTTTTCTCCTTTTCCTGCTTTTTTTAAAGAGTGAGATAGAATGCTGTTTTATTATATTGCTTTTATTCGTACTGAGCGTGAATTAGTTGGTAAGTCAAGAATGCTTCTCTTCTAGATCAGGCATTTTTTAAGCCAAGTTTTATCTGTAAAATCTATTTTCATGTTATTCATATATATTTATTTTACCAAAAAAAGTTTGAATTGCTTTATCGTTCTATATATAACAAAAAAGGATAAAATGCAATAAAAACTAAGATTATTACAATAGACTCAAAAACTTCTTGTCAGATGTTAACATAATTTAAATTCGACTACATCACAAACATTAGCTATCATATCTATCAATATTTTTTTTAAGAAGTCCATCGTGGTGACTGACTGCAAGTGTCATAGATCGTGGGTTCGATTTCCACTCCGGGGAATGATCATATTGAAAAAAGGAAAATCAAAATTGGTTCACCCAAAAAAAAATTATGCGGTAATACATTAAAATAAAACGAATCGATTTTTTTTTTATGGAAAAGACAAGGCAAACTCGTTCGGGTCACCTGATGGTAAGTGATCCCCGCCGCCCACGGCCCCGTGTAACACCAGAGGAGCTACAGGTGCGTTGCCGGCCTTTGAGGTGGGAGTAGGCGCGCTTTTTGAAGGTACCCATTTCGTATCGACCTGGAAAAACTGCCGCAGGTAGGCCATTCCACAGTTGAGTGGCACGTGGAAGGAAATTCCTACAAAATCGAATTGATAACCTTCTTTTTTGAAGTCGTTTAGTAAAATAATTCCTAACGCCCATTAATGTTTAATAAATATATTTTGATTTTTTGCCACGAACTAACGACTTAAGACAATGATTATCAAATGATTATCGACTTTGATTAAAACAAGAATAAAAATTAAAATATAAATTAAAAAATCATTTCATGTCCTTTTTTTTTTAGCTTCACGCTGTATCCCGCATATAGCGGGGTAGGCTGAGTGAACCAGACAGAACCTAGAGAGAACCTAGTGTTAAGACACTTCGTTCTCTTTCAACATTTCCGTTCCCCACTTTCCGCCAAATTGAGGCATTGCGTGTTGAGTGGCGGAACTCAACGCCGCACTTTGCTTTGTAACCAAAACCCAAGAAATGAAAATACTAAATTTTACATTTCCTGAAGTGGGAATCGAACCCACAACCTAACGCGTTTACAGTCGCACGCTTGTGCCTCTGCCACAGGCGTTTCTTTTTAAAAATCATAATTGTACAAATCTATATATTGACGTTTCCCAATAACTGATATTTTTTAGATAAGTTACTATAATTGTAAAGGTGCGATATGCAAGTCGACTTATTAACATATTCACGCGTTACAATCTTCTACAGATCCCCAAACTCGATTCATAATTTTTTTCTCAATAAAAGACTAAAAAAAAATAACGAGAATTCACTAGAAACCATTCAAAAATGTCGAAGTCATTGATAACGGCAGTTTTAAGTTCCTAAAAGCAAGCAATTAACTATGTACTATAAAAATTGTAAACGCAAACAAGTGGGTCGATCTGTTTGTGAATACTAAATATTGGTAATAAATAAGGTATAGTGGTGCAATGGAAGGGTTAGACTAAATGTGATTGGTTGTGGGTTCGATTCCCATTCGAGGCAATGGTTATAAATAAATATTTTTATTCTCTGTAATGTATATATGTCAAGCAAAAACTTTGTACCTCTTTTTACGAAAATTACGCTGACCGAGGAGCATGAAACTTGGCACAGTTATAGCCTATATATCCAAGAAGCGCAGAATATCTTTTTAAAACAATGCAAAAAAAAAATCCATTAAATTAATAAAATAAATGTTACACACACTACGCACTATCATGGTTTGACTCCTGGTTTGACTCATGTTAATATAAAGTAACATATACGTTGCTAGGCAACGCGTTGTTAACGCTTCAACGGGGACACTAGCTATTATTATTATTAGCTCTTAAGTTCTGTTAGTAAAGACACAATTACTCAATTTTGGGCGGACAATGGAAAAATAATATCGTAATAGAACGGAGTGTCTTAACACTAGGTTCTCAGATTCTCTCTGCCTTCCCGGATAGGTGCGGGGGATACAGCGTGAAGCTAACAAAAAAAAAAATAAAGATAAAAGGTAAAGAAAAGTAATGATAATGAATCAATTCGCTCTCCCATTTTCGATTATTTTCACGCTTCTTCTGTTTCTCTGTTCTACTCTTTTCCAAAGTCAATAAAAACACTCCGTTCTATTTAAATATTTCCGTTTCCCCACTTTCCGCCGAATAAGGCGTGTTGAGTGACGAAACTCAACGCCGTTACCTTTTTAAAATGATTCTTATATAAAAAAAAATGTATTTTAAGCCAAATAAAATACTTACTATTGGTTACCATAGCAACGAATATTTTACGCGTCAACGCGGCTACTAGTTACATTAAATGAAATAAAAAGTCAATACTCAACTACAATCATTAAAGTTAACTAAATACAGTTGTAAGTTTAGAAGTTACAGTTAAAATAATAAACAATGTATTTTGAACTTTAGTGTTATATTCTTAGGAAATATTTTGCTTTGGCCATGTTCATTTTACGATTAAAATTCGGCAGTGTAATGTATTGTAGTCCGAGAGGCGATTGTTTATATCTTTGTATAGTAATTTGCAATATTTTTTTTAAGAGGTCCATCGCAGTGACTGACTGCAAGTGTCATAGATCATTAGGTTCGATTTCCACTCCTGGGAATGATCATATTGATTTTTTTTTTTTACTCTCTTTTAAGATAATTTCGGCACATAATACACAATGTGTATCTGGGTAGGAAACGGATAACGTGCGTCTTGGCATTAGGTTCTTTCTATTGCCCTAGTTCTCTCTCTCCCTGCTATTCAGGAAACAATTATTTATTTTCTTTCGATGTTTCCCTACATCATTCTGGGGTAGGAGAGAGAGGAACTTAATCACTCCGTTCTCCATTTAAACCAGTTATGATAAATATTTCTAAGTGTTATTCCTTATAATTACACCTTCGGAATGAAATGTATGGCTCAGTCTGTTTCAAGGTATCATTGCCACTAATGAAGAATTGTAAACATTGACGAATAAAAAAAAAATCCCTTCGATTTTTGCTTGCGCCGGTTCTTCTCAGGTCTGAGGCATTAAATTTAATGAACCGGTGGTAAATTGATGACGTTAAAAAAATGAAGTATGTAACTTCTTATTTTAAATAAAATTAATTGACTTTGACTTTGATACTTGAAATAAAAAATGATGTTTGTTCTTGAGGCGCGGATTTGAATCCCCGTTACGCTTTTTTTTTTTTTCTGAAAATGTTTTTTTTAATTTGTTATGCTAACTGAAATATAAAAGCTGCATCTTTATAAGTCTATAGGTTAAAAATATAGATATAAATTAAAAAAGCAAAAAGTTCACGAAAATCTATAATGAAGCTAAAACTTAATGAAAAAAAAAACTTGCCAACTATTGCTTGTGTTATGTATATATTTAAATTTATTTGTAAGGTAACATTTTACTTGTATAAGATAAAAAAAGCTACGTAATAAGATCTTCGATATTTTGTGGCTTTTACACATTTTAAATAAAACTATTTAAACAGGACTCATGTGACAACTTTACTGAAACATGTATTCAAAACATCGTTTTCCGAATACCAAAGTATATATGAATAATCCGGTTAAATTAGTATTTTTTTTAGCTACACGCTGTATCCCGCACATACCAAGGTAGACAGAGGACACTAGGGAACCTAGTGCTAAGACACTCCGTTCTTTTTTAACACTTCCATTCCCTACTACTAAAATAGATTATTTTACCACTAAAATAGTTTCATATAAAATTATGTATGTAATTTTTTATTTACGTTTTTACGCCTGTTGTGGCGCAGAGGCACAAGCGTGCGACTGAAAACGCGACAGGCTGTGGGTTCGATTCTCACTCCAGGAAACGTAAAATTTAGTATTTTCATTTCTTGGGTTTGGTAACAAGGCAAAGCGCGTCGTTGAGTTCCACCACTCAAAACACAATGCCTAAAACTGGCGGAAAGTGGGGAACGGAAATGTTGAAAGAGAATGGATTGTTTTAACACTAAATTCTCTGGTTCTCTCTGCCTACCCCGTTGTATGCGGGATACAGCGTGAAGTTAAAAAAGGAAAGGTTTTTTTAATGATAAAATTAGTCAACATTTAAGCTACCACTTCTCATACTATAAACTTAGCGACTTCAATGAAAGTATTTTCCAAAATAACTAGGCTACAATCCGGTTGATTACGGTATGTGGCACAGTGAAGTGGGGCTCGGGGTCAGGTGAAAGGGGGAGGAGGGGGTTCGATGCCGATGTGCAGATGTAATGAATGTGAGATAACCTTTGCTTTAAAAAAAATGGTAAGAACTTTGCTCTTTTTAGTATGATTTGTGCTTTTTCTTGTATATTCGTAGTGTTTATTACCCGCACAATGCAAAGGAGGGTAATGTGTTTATGAGTTTATGTATGTATGTTTTTTATGTGTGGGAACGAACGAAAATGTTATAAAAGAGAACAGAGTGTCTTAACTCTAGGTTCTCTGGTTCCTTCTGTCTACTCTGCTATGTGTGAGATACAGCGTCAAGATAAAAAAAGTATGTTTTGTTGCTTTACTGTTTTTGATACACCTATATACACACACCTACATATACAGTTTTTGATATAAAGCATGTGAGGAACAATCCCTTAATCAGTGATATTTAGGCGTGAATAGGTTGCTAAGTTAATGTGTATATGGGTATATATTTTTTATTTTTTTATATGCTTAAGATTGCTTTGTTTATAAATCAAAAATGAAATGAATCGAACACATTTAGATAAAAAATATTTCAAAATCATTAAATCAATTTTTCTATTTATAAAAAAGTTTTCCTTATATAAAATTACAATTTACAATCTATACTCATTGAGCTTAATAAATATTACAAATGTAGGGTAATCTAGTAATAAGAGATTCCGTTCCCAATTAAGCACGCTAGGTTCTCTGATTCCCTCTGCCTACCTTGCTATATGCGGGATACAGCAAAAAAAAAAAGAAAAAAAAGAATATAAATAAAATAATGTATGTCTGTATGTCATCGATGAACTCAAAAATTTTCTTAAATTTATTTTAGTTGTTGGCGTAGCAACTCGTGCCGGGTACTACATATAGTATTATATATATAAAAATTTAAAATCTTTTGTCTGTACTCACAAAGCCTATTATTACAACTAACCTACACAGTGTCCCATTTTTGCCTACACCGCGTCTACTTTGCTATGTTAATAATAAACTTGAGTGGGCGCTTTTAATTGTTTAACGACCTGAATATTGGTGTCATATTATTTTCAAGGACTAGTGCCTAAAATTTTAAGATATCATCAGCAAATCTGAGTATATTATTTTTTTTTTTTTATCTTTACGCTGTATCCCGCATATAGCAGGGTAGGCAGAGTAGTACTAGTCTTAAGACACTCCGTTCTCTTACAATAACTCCGTTCCCCACTTTCCGCCAAATTGAGGCATTGCGTGTTGAGTGGCGGAACTCAACGCCGCGCTTTGCCTTGTTACCAAACCCAGAAAATGAAAATACTAACATTTCCTGGAGTGGGAATCGAACCCACAACCTGTCGCGTTTACAGTTGCACGCTTGTGCCTCTGCGCCACGACAGGCGTTAAATTTAGCTGTAGCTATTAAATAGCTAGCTAGAGCTATTTAATAGCTATTATAACAAGACAAAGCGCGGTGTTGAATTCCGCCACTAAGCACGCATTGCCTCAGTTTGGCGGAAAGTGGGGAAAGCAAAATCTTAAGAGAACGGAGTGTCTTCACACTAGGTTCTCAGGTTCCCTCTGCCTACTCTCTGCTATATGCGGGATACGTGTAAAGCTATAAAAAAAGTCAGGAAATATGGTTTCTTAAAGCGGCGTTGGGTTTCGCAACGCTACACGTCTTTAAAAATGGCTGAAAGTGGAGAATGAAATGTATCCCTTTGTATTAGTCAAAGTCAAAATCAAATAATTTCATTCAAAATAAGAAGTTACAAGCTTCATTTTTTGAACGTCAAATAATTTACCACCGGTTCACTAAATTGAATGCCTCAGACCTGAGAAGAATCGGCGCAAGAAAGAGATCTTGATTTAAACTGACTTAATTTAAATGAGACCACATCAGAAGTACTAGCACATAAAAAATTAAATAACTTTCATTTTTGAAATTTTGTTTGTATACGGCGTTGGGTTCCGCCATTTAACACCTATTATCTCTATATCAGGAGGATATGGCGAATGGAATGTCTTAATGATTATCCCTTGATGAATATCCCTTGGTATTATTTTCAAAGACAATACTATCTATCTTGTGTTATAAGCATGGAATTTCTCACTGTAAGAGCGATTGTGGGTTCGATTCTCATTTGAGGGAATCATTATACTTACTCAAATTATTTGTATTTCTCTGTTCTGATAAGACAAGGCACGGCGTTAAATTCCGTTACTTAACACGTAATATTTACATACATACATAGTTTCACGCTGTAACCCGCATATAGCAGGGTAAGCAGAGGGAACCTAGTGTTAAGACAATCCGTTCCCCATTTTCCGCCGAGTTGAGACGAATATTTTTAATATTTTTAATCTGGAAAGAGAAGAACGTAATGTTTTGACACTAAATTCTCTTTATATTCGCCTAAAAAGTACTGTACAGTAATATTTAATAGTAAACAATAAAAAAATGAAAGCTCCGTCACCTCTGACCGAAATAAATTACCAATATCAATAAAAGTCACGCGTCTGTTTGTTTAGATTTTAAAACTTGTTTCTTAAATGTTTTATGTTTTTTTTATCAACAAAAAATATCATCGATCGATTATAGGCTATTATGGCGTAGTGGAAGAGTGTAATCATTGGTTGACTTCAATTCCCGTTTGGTGGAATTATTATTTAAATTATTTGACTTTCTCTCTGGTACGATAAAGCGCGGCGTTGAGTTCCGCATTGCTATAAGCAATGTTTTGATTTCGTTAAAAACGCAAAGTATTAAAAAAGTCCTTTCCGGTGTAGCTGTAAATGCAGCACTAACCTCATAATCGAAATAAACAGTCCAAGCTTCTATGAAAATTATGCGGACGAAGGAGCATGAAATTTGGCACACATTTATATGCCGTTATATATATATATATATATATCATATATATAGGAGTATATTTATATATATATATATATATATATATATATATATATATATGTATATGGCTATATATATAATAATTGTTACCAATTGAAAAAATTAATATTTTTTAGTATTTTCTTATTTCCCCGCACTGGTATCAAGGCAAAAGCGCGGCTTTGAATTCCACCACCTCAGCACGCGCAATGCCTTATTTCAGCGGAAAATGGGGAGCGGTATCATAAGAAAACGGAGCGTCTTAACACTAGGTTCTTATGTTCTGTTCATCCTGCTATGTACTGGACACAGTGTGAAACTAAAAATATTTTCTTGAAATCTACGACTATAAACGCAAAATCGCCTACGCGCACTTCAAACTGTACCGTAATATGTTTCCCATTTATAAGTCCGATATCGACCTATTTATTGTACCTCAGTTTATTTGAAAACCAATATGGTTTAGTAGTTTTTCCTGAACGCGATGGTCATATGTTCAAATACTGGTTGGGGGAATATTTACTTTGTTAGTAGCTTCTTTGATATGTAAAGTACGTTACATGAGCAACGTGTATGTTACTAGGGTAGCGTTAGTGGGTCATTTATCTATATATAAATACGTGAAGTAATAATTTTGGAATCCAATTTAAAAACAGATAAACTTTATTTTGGTTATAACATCATATTATAACAATAAATATATTAATATACAAAAAAACATTAATTTAATAAAACTAGTGTCCCCTGTTGTCGCGTGTTAACAACGCGTTGTCTTTAGTTCTTGTATATGTCACTTTGTATAAACTCTTGGATGTCAAACCATGATAGTGTGTGTAACATTGATTTTTAACTTCACACTGTATCCCGCATATAGCAGGGTAGGCAGAGGAACCAGAGAACCTAGTGTTAAGACACACTCCATTCTTTCTTTCAACAATTCCGTTCCCCACTTTCCGAAGCCGAATTGAGGTGCATTGCGTGTGTTGAGTGGCGGAACTCAACGCCACGCTTTTGCCTTTATTGGAGCCAAACCCAAGAAATGAAAATACCAAATTTTACATTTCCTGGAGTGGGGATCGAACCCACAACCTGTCGCATTTTACAGCCGCGGTGCACGCTTTCAGCCTCTGCGCCACGTAAGTTTATATATATAATAGTATAAAATTTTATATAAGCATAAAAGCAAATTTCATGCACTATTTAAAAAATATATTATCATTCTGCACTCCTTACATAAACTATAATTAAAGTTTAGAGTTTCATGCTCCTCCATCCCCGCGTACTTTCTTTAAAAAAGGTACAAAGTTTTTGCTTCATCTATTAATATATGGATAATCGTTCACACTATCATATATCCCACCTTATAACGCCTGTCGTGGCGCAAAGGCACAAGCGTGTGACTGTAACGCGATAGGTTGTGGGTCTGATTTCCACCCAGGAAATGAAGTATTTTTTATTTTCTGGGTTTGCAACAAGCAGTAAAGCGCGGCGCTGAGTTCCGCCACCAACACGCAATGCCTCAATTCGGCGTAAGTGAAGTAATTTGATTTATTGAAAGAGAACGGAGTATCTTTAACACTAGCCTAGCCTGCCCACCCTGCTATATGCGGAATGCAGCGTGAAGTTAAAAAAAAAAGAGGCTATCATATATTTGACATACACTTTGTATAAATGCCAAACGCATTACTAAGGCAACGTTTATTTTATTGAGCCATCAATGGCTAGCTACATTTTTTTTTTATCTTCAGGCTGTATCCCGCATATAGTAGGGTCAGGCAGAGGAACCTTAGTGTTAAGACACCTGTTCCCCGCACTTTCCGCCAAATTGAGGCTGTAGTTAATAATATTAAAGAATCTGAATGTTATACCAATAAGTAACACAGTATAAAGTGCCGGTGCTCGATGGCGACGTCGGCAGGGGTCACCAATAAGGTCACCATTCTCACTTCGCCGTAGGATTTATAACTTACATAAGGTGTTAAGGAGGTTCTTCCTCATTATAGAATGTGTCTTTAGTAGGAGTTAAACGTTTTGTTAAGGTTTAAATAGTTTATGATATGTATGGAGATTTGAAAAAAATTGTGCGCGAAGGTTTTGAATTCATAAGTTCGCCCCTAATATTTTTATAATAATTATTATTTAGTATGTTTATTTCCTCGCTGTGATAACAAGGTAAAAACGCGGCGTTGAGTTCGCCACTTATCATGCAATGCCCGATTCAAAGGAAAGTGGGTAACGGAAATCTT